>DWCF01002926.1:0-21749 GCA_018230265.1 Delias oraia | reverse complement strand
GATTATATGTTATATCATCATCATCAAAGCCTATTAAGTCCACTGCTGGACATATGCCTCCCTTATGCTTAGGCTTAGGTGTATACATACGTGTAATTATAATTATACGTAAATATTTTACACACAAGATTATTAAAATGGTTATGTACAAGGAATCATTCTAAAATCTATAGTACTCTATTCCCAAATTTGGGCAAAGAAAATGTTAATTGTGTCTGAGAATAAAGGCCATATATATTTTATATTATATATAACTTAGCTTGGCTAAATGGCTTCAAGACGGCTCTGTGGGATTTATTTAGTTAAGAGGCCTATAAATTTAGAAATTAATAAGTACATCTCGTCTTAAATTTATATTTATATTAAGTCTTTAAATACCTGCATGCCAATTGCAGGATCTGTATTGAATTCCGAAGATAATTCATTGCATTTCAACACTACTGCCTTTTGAGGTGTTACGTGTAGAAGTTGAAATTTACCCTGAAATGGTTTTAAACATTAACAGTTACATCACGTTAATATTTAAAAAAATGGTATCCATAGATATCATGCCATCCTATTAAAAATTAATAAAATATAATATAACGGTTATTTTTATCTTTAATTTTTTTGTCTGTGAATAATTCATATTTTGATTTTAAGATAATTTTAAGATTCTGTCAACATTATATTAAGAATGTAACAAATAAAAACATAATGAATACAGCTACATCTCATAATCTTTTCATAATTATTTACTTCATCTTTTCTTCACAATCGAGGGTTATTGCAATACCTAGAGTCAATTTTGTACGTTATACTAGAACAAGTAATTGTACTTGTATAATCATTTTAATTTTATCTCTAATATGTAATATATTAATATTACCTCTCTTTTCTTATCAACAGCTTCGCGTAATTGCATAATAATGTTTCGACTACCAGCTTCTTGATTCCAACTGAAATGTAATACGCTGGTTAAGTCATTCAACGTTTTTTTAAAATAATTATAATACAACAAACAACCAGCCTATTCCTCTGGTAGTAAAAGGACCATGCGCAGAAATTATTTACGAAAAAATAACAATAATAGATAAGCAATTGGAAAATCTTATATAGATAAATTAAGTTACGTATTACTATCGCAATTTATTTTTGAAACTTTGATACGATTTAAAATAAGTTTTTTCTTGAATTTTTTGAGGTTTTATTGCTCTGGATACTTTATTGCTTTAAAACCAGCCTTCACTTGGTTGTAATTGTGTAATCAATATTTTAAACTTGTAAAGTTGCGTATAATTTAGAGATATTCTATCAAAAAAAGTTCCTATCCTGCAATGGTTGTCATAGCACTTGTATAAGGGGTTTTATTCGATAAGAATATATCCTATTTAATATAAAAAATATTAAATATGAAATACCGGCTCCATTGAAAGTTGTATGCCCTCGAGAGAAACGCCATGGCGTGATAGTTATGCCTTTCCGCCACCCATTCCTTTGGACATGACCCTTCAACGTGGCTATACCCGTCAAAGTCCGGGAAGAAGTCGCATGCCGCTTCACGCATTATCTGAAAACATTCTATTATAAATCAGTTTGCTTTAACTATATATATTTATTCAAATTTTAATTTTTTATAGAGTTTTAAATATAAACTATTGAGGAATGTGAAATTAAAGCACTGTCACACACCCGTAATTCTGTGAAATATGGTGTGGCCACACGTTCTCTTAAAAATTTCTAATGTATTACTTTTTATGGTACAGCTGACAACAGTGCAAGTGGGTCTCGTATATGATAAGAGAACACTGTCGTCCATGCACAACCGCACCAGAGTACGCGCATTGGCTCCGTAGTCGGCATTGTAGGCCGCTTAAACGGCATTTTAAAGATTTATCCTCACTCACTCAGCGAAACACAGCAGAAGCACCGTTTCAAGATGTACTTGAAACGGTTCTTCTACTAAACTACCATTCGCTGAGTATTCTGTGAATAAATTAGGATTAGCTAAAGAACTAAACCGTTTACTTAACCTTTTTTTTAAAGAAAATGATGGCAAACGAGTCGGAGGCTCACCTAGAATAATCGGTCTTCTAGCAGGTGCGTTTCTGGTATTTTAGGAATAGGTTCGATCATTTTTGAGGTTCCTCAAACACCTCTTCAGGCTTCTGGTTCCTCAGAGTGGTGGTGTACGGCACAAAAAGCCTTAAAAATAACACTCAGTTGTTGAATGACTAACATCGAGATGATACAGAGGTTTTTTTTAAGAAATAACAAACGCTGTTGGAATAACTGCTCCACAGCTTCTCGCGGACTTTTGGGGCGAGAATTTGGTTTGTGCCGCGACTAGTACAAGGGCGCCTCCTGTGAGACACGAACCTCGGTTTGGTTCGTCGCAGGAACGTTGGCCGCCTGAGCGGCCGGTCGGCAGCTCACCAGAGTGGGCTTTGCGACATGCCGGTTCTCGCCCCTACACAGAATCCTACAATCTGATTTCTTTTTATCATCTATGGAGGCTAACAGCTTTTTGTTTAAAGCATAAAGCGATTTCCGGTGCTTCGGGCGTCTTAGTCTTATCGGGGTGGAATGATACATATGAAAACTGTTAACAATCTTACCTGAACCATTTTCTTCACACTATAAGGCTTATTGAAGTGCTGCTTCAGCGCTGATGTCGTTGCGTTTGCAATCCAATGCAATTTCACAGTGTTCCCGATACATACCCAAGTAACATTTATGCATACACCAGTCACTGTTATTATAACGCCTTTTCTGAAAAAATGACATTTTTTAACAATAAATTAAAAATTAAATCTAATTAGTTTACTCTTATGTGCCTATGGTCAGATAATAAACCTTTCAAGTGACACGCATTTCCTTTTCATATTTGCAATTTTGTCATACTATTACACATAAATATAGCCGGCAACATAACCAATGCGCGGACTGTGGCGCGGTTGTTCATGGGCGGCGGTGTTCTCTTACCATACTGCAGTTGCATCTGCTTCGTTGTCCGCTATACTATAAAAAAACAGAACTGTGACTTTATATACCTACGCGTTTAAAAAAATTAACAACATTCTATTTTATTGAAAGTTGATTTTAAAAAAGTAATTTCATTCAAAACAAAAGCTTCCGTAAGGATACACTAAAGTTAAGAAAAACTAGATTTAAAAATATACATACCCATTAGGATCTGGTCTTAAATCCCACCCCTGATACGGCAAATTCCCATATCGTAATGTTGCTATACCAATTGGCCCTGAAAACGATCCTTTTTAATTTTTTTAATATAGCGGACAACGGAGCAGGTGGGTCTCCTGTGTGGTAAGAGTACACCGGCGCCCATAGACCATCGCGACACACGTGTTGCCTGCTTATTACACCGCTTAGGCTCCATTTTTAAGAGCCTCTGATATACTAACTCCTCAGTGAAACACAGTACTAGAGTAGAAGTACCGTTTCACGATGAGTATTCTGAAAGCCGGTGGTATCACTACGGACTTCGAATTAAAAAAACTAAGTATTATCTACAACATATCAATTTCAGAGAAAAAAACTACAATAGAGATACGAGGATATCGGAGGCCCTTCAAAGTGCCGCTTGAGCGGCGTAAAAATACGGCAACACAACCAATGCGCGTTCTGTGGCGCCGTTGTTCATGGGCGGCGGTGTTTTCTTACCATAAGAAACCTACCTGCTCCGTTGTCCGCTATAGAATAAAAATGAATCAGGATTAATAAATCTCTGCGTATCGAGGCGGTTTCGGGGGTTGACGTCAGTAGCTACTGTACGCAGTAGAAGCGCTATTTCTATCTGATATTCTGTGAATGTATGATATCGCTCCGGACAAGCCGGTCCAATTAGTGCCACGTAGAAGTCAGTGTTAAATACCCAGCCACTATCAAGCTCTTCCAAAGACCGAAGAATTATACATTCTATACCGGAATCAATCCAAGTACCCATGAGGTCACGCTGACATATTAGATCACTCGTCCATGAGATTCCCAAGCTTTATATACTATGTCTATATATTTTTTGTTTTTATATGTATTTCAATCCATCATTTGTAATTTTGAATGATTTAATTTCTCAACACTTACACAAAACTCCCGTTCGAAACTGTATGGTTAATTTATCTTCGTTAAATTTGTAATCGTTGACATAATTACTCGTCCAGAGTTTCCTTTGTTCCTGCCACTGACATATCACTGGCGGTTCTGTCCACATAATATCCTGTGGTAATCTGTAAGTCACGTGATATCACATAAGTCACCCATTATCTACAATTTAAAAAAAATCACACTTACTTCCGTATTCTACAATCTGTGAGAAAATATTATCTGATATACTGATAGTATTTGGGGTATATTTAAATATTTTATTATTTACATTAATTTTTTATCATGTTATTTTTCTATTATTGTAAATAATATATTGAGTTCTTTCTATATGTTTGACTTTGTTTGAAATGGTGATTCCTGGTTATAATTATTTATATCTCCCTTTGAACTTTCATTATGTAGAAATATTTATACTGCCACTGGTAAAATTTTGTGACCGCTACTTACATAAGCTAAAAATTAATAATAAGAAGAAATATAAAGCCTCACAAGGTTATCACTCGAAATATTATATAATCATCATCATCATCAGCCCATCAAGTCCACTGCTGGTCATAGGCCTCCCCCAAAGACGCCCACCTATTACGATCTTGAGTGATCTGGATCCAGCAACAAAACCCATGACCACAAAAATATTATATAGTTGTAATGAATTAAAAATTTGCATAATATGTATCAACTGTAATTATTTTTAACTGTAACAACGGTTGGGTCTCCTATATGGTATGAGAACACCGCCGCTCATGGACAACCGCGCCATAATGCGCGTTTTGGTTGTTTTCCTGGCTTTTTACGCAGCTTAAACGGCATTATTATCTTCCGCGGGTAGGAGTATTTGGTTGCGGGTTGCCAATGGGAGTTTTCTAAGACTGCAAGCGTATAAATGAGGTATTAATTGAAGCAATGGAAATTGAATTGGTCTTACATTCGGTACCTTAAACATCTAAATGTTTTTTAAATGGTAAATTAGAGAACGGAGCATTCGCGCTGAGTATTTTGTGAGCCTGTGGTATCATTTCGGATGACGATGACTCTAACACAGGTGTGACAGGGTTAAGATACATTTTTTTTGTTCGGACCGGGATACGAATCCAATTCCTCTCAATTCGTGGTACGCTTACATAACCAGCTAGCTAGAGGCGCTCAAGGTTAACTAAGTGCTCTTTGTCAGGAAATTTAGTTATTTTTGTTGTAAATAATGTACACTCACTCAAAGAAGACCAGCGCTAGTTTCTCATATTCCGCTTCAATTTTCTTCAGCTCGGCCTCAATTTCTTCGGGTGTGCGTGTGACTCCAGGTGCTGGCGGCGACGGGGCTCTGTACTGAACTTGATACTTCATCGGTTGCAGTTGCTTCGGTAATTGCACTAAAATAGATGTTTTATGGTATATCGGACAGTGGAGCTTTTTTTGTGAAATGACTAACGATGTTGGCATGGCCTTTACAGCTTCTCGTGAACTTTGGACCGAGAGTTGGTTTTGTGTCACGACTAGTGCAAGGGCGTCTCCTGCGAGACATGAACCTCAGTTTGGGCCGTCACGAACGTTGGCCGCTTGAGCGGCCGGTCGAAAGCTAGACAACGGAGCAGGAGGGTCTTCTATTTGGTAAGAGAACACCGCTGCCCATGGACAATGGCGCCACAGGCCGTACATTCGTAGTGTTGACGTCTTTATACGCCACTTAAGCGGTATTTTAAAGGGCCTCCGATATCCTCATACTCTCAGCGAAACACAGTATAAGCATCGTAGCAACTACAACTACCACTTCACGCTAAGTATTCTGTGAGCCTGTGGTATCACTACGGACGAGCTGGCTCAATTAGTGCATCACCGTTTGCTATAACATGGCTCTGCCACGGGTGCAACAGTATTAAGACACTCGCCCGGCCACTGTCAAACTTTTTCAGACACCGAATAAATTAAAAATTTAAATAATAATTGTTCGGACTGGGATTCTATCCCGATACCGCTCGCTTCATGGTAGACTTATTAAACAACTTAGCTACGAGACTCTCAAAATAATCCTATATAATTTTACTAGCGCAATTTATAAACCCGGAAGGCTCTATTTAAACCAGCATAGTTTTTAATGTTTTACTTTTTTAAAATGAAAATTGGGAGGCGAACGAGGGTCTGACTTTGGATAAGCGTCCTTCACCAATGAGCGTCTCCACTTGGCTACGGGTGCGTTGCCGGCCTTTTAATGATAGATATACCCTTTTTTCAAAGGTCCCCAAGTTGTATTGGTGTGGAAATAACTCTGCAGGCAGCTGATGCCACAGAGTGATGGTATTAGTACATAATGCCTTAAAAGACGCTCAGTTGTGGAACAAATGTTGAGGTGATACAGCTGAAACTGTGTATTCTGCCTCGATAGATTAATACAAATAAAAAAAGTAATAAAAGAAAAGAATTGTTTTCTTATAGGTAACCACGCTCAAAAGGTGTAAATTAAAATAATATCAAATCATAAAAAAGTGCAATAAAAAAAACAAATAAATGATTATAATTGCATAAGTTAATACAAAATGCGGCAGTCCCCGAGTGCCACAGCTTTTTTTCATTTATTTTTAAAACATTTACCTGAATGTAATATGTCTATTATTCATGTACACCTTATATCATATTCAAAACACGGCATAGAAAAATATATCTGATAAGATATAGCAATCATAAAATTTTCATGTGATAGCACTGTTAATCAATATATCCTCTTCGTAGAGAAACCATGTGTATCAAATAGAGTGTTGTTTGTATTCCTAAAATGTCTGAACGATTAAATTCAGATATCTGCATGGACGTAAAATGATTTTAAGGATTTCGTAAGTGTATATTAAAATAAATATAAATAAAAAAATCACATGTAAAAATCTTCTAAACGTTTTTAAAATAATAATCTTAGATTCTTTCTAAATAATTCTCACAATGCGGGTCAAAAATGTTATTGTATGATTTTTAAGCTGTAATTAATTATAAAAAGAAATTAGTTTACATATATTTCGTATTATTATATTATATTTAAATGGATCGATAAATCGTAAAAGATAATTGTATAAACCGACAACGCGGCCCTGCAAGTTGGGACCATGGGTGGACATACACATATCTTAGGGAAGCCTCTTAATCGTTTGCCTCCATTTCAATAAAAATTTGTATGCGTTCTTATTATTGCCATTCTTAGCAAGGAATCTTCAAAAGAAAAGTCTATGTCTGTGTTCCGCAGTGTGTACCGCGACAGGTGATCCTTGCGCGTTAACTAAATCCCTCCCTTAATTATATTCCCGCGAGTACACAAACGAGAGAACGTTTTTGTTTCATTGTTTTGAAACTTAATAAATAAAAGTTGAGTAATATTTACATAAGATGTTTTTTTTATTATGACGTATCTTAAATTATTTGCAATCATAATTAATCTGTTTTGCGTAAACATTAAAAAAAAAATCGTCTTGCCACTGTCAAAAAGTTTTATATATTTTTATAAAAACTGTATTTTTGAGATTTCACGTGTTAAATCAGGTGAGGTTTAAAACGTGTTCAAAAATGTCCTGTTAAAAGTAATATAATTCAATAAAACATGATCAATGGGCAAATCTAAATAGAAAATAAATCTTCTGCCATTTTAATTAGATAAGTACTAAAAGGCTGATACCCAGAGCTGCGTTAATTCATAAAAAACGTTATTTAATCATCAATTATTCTTATCAAATAAGTCATACGTAGTAAATCAGTAGACTGAGATTTAATAATGCTGCGTACAGACTGGTACCGAGTAATACTATTGGCACATAGAATACCAGCATGTAGTATATACTTGTAGGTATTATGTTGTCTGAGTGAGTGAAAAAAACCGGCGACACAACCAAAGCACCGATTGACTGTTTATGGGTTACGGTGATCTTAGCGCCCAGTCTAACATCTGAGAGTCACCGTTTGGCCGGTCAGGCGGGCTACTCTGCCACGACGGCTCCAGCCGAGGTTCATGTCTCATAGGAGACATCTTTGCGCTAGTCGCCCCTCAGCCCGCGTTAAGCTGTAATGACCACTCTGGCCAACAATAAGTTAATAATAACAATATTTTTTTATTTCACTCACAAAGGTACAATCTCTCTAACATGTCGAGAACTGTGAGAGTCTGACTGTGTCATTCCTAAAAAACATAAATAATAGCAAAGAATTAATTGATGTCAGTGGAAATAATGAATATAAGAAAAAAATATTTATCTATTCAACTAAAAGTTGGCATACATTCACACAGCACGCTAACGAGCCAGAGTTGTTCAGATAACCGTTCGAAGTAGCATTCAAAGATTATTATAACTTATCTGATAATATTATAACAATATAATCTATAAAATAACAATATTACTCAAAATATAATTACAGGAAATGTTTGATAACAATTTGTAATAGTTTTTTATACTTAACAATGATTTAATAATTTAGAGCATGCAATAATACGAGAAATAATATCCCCATTTAACGCGTTTTATAATCTCAAAGCTTTACAAACTGCATTTAATAAACCATATATATTTAAAACATTTTTTTATGATATAGCGGACAACGGAGCAGGTGGGTTTCTTATATGGCAAGAGAACATCGCAGCCCATTAACAAGCGAACCACAGTTTGCGCATTGGTTATGTTTCCGGCTTTTTACGCCAGTTAAGCGACATTTTTGAGAGTCTTCGATATCCCAAATCACTCAGCGAAACACTGTAGAAGCACTATCTTAATCCTTTAAAAACTACATAATATATCGTATATATTTTACACAAAATTTTTACATTTCTAGCTTCCCTAGGCATTCAAAAATCAAATCTATTTAAAAAATGTTGTAATGTTGCATAAATATTACTCATTTAGTAAAAGTAACAAGTCTGAGTAATGGTAATAATATTTCTGCTCTCGAGATTTCATACTATCTATATTAATTAAAAAATTAAATAAAACTTAAGATTTTGTGTGTTTGAACGCGCTAATCAACTAATCCGATTTGAAAAATTCCTTCAGTGTTGGATAGTCAATATAACGAAAAATAAGTTTTATTATATATTCATCAAAATATTAGAAATCCTTACTAAAAATCCAATAATGTAATCAAAGGTGTACAAAAATGACCCGAAAAAATCCTTACCTAGCCTTGCCTATCTGCGAAAGCGATTGATAATAAAAAACAATGGAGGTACTAAAACTTTGAAGAACATATAATTATATTATAATACCTGTTAATAGCTGTTCCACCGATTTTGTGCAAATTTCACGTACGTAAACCATCTACTAAGTAGTCGAAACAAAGCCTGAACATTTGGTTTTTAATAGGAGAGCCAGCTAGCCTATAGAATTGTTATTTTGCTTACGACGTCCCCTCCCCATAATAAAAACTATATAGATTAAAAAAATAGGAATCCCTGCTAAACACTAATAATGTAACCCAAGGTGTACCCTTAGTTTATGTGTATGTTAAAATTATTTATGATGTTAAAAATTCATGCAATGCCGGGGTGTGATACTAGTAACTAATCAACTAACTTTAGATTAAACATTGCGAAAATCTTGTACTTTTTTCAAGTTTTTTAAATAATGCCGACTAAGAGAACGTGTTTGTTGCAGTTTAATCTACACACTTCATTTGAGTCTGTCAGTGAGCAGCATCGTGGACCCAAAAGAAACCGATTGCCTCACTGGTTACATGACTGATCTGCAATCGTGGGTGTCGAGGGATGGTATTCTGATCGTTAACGGTATACTTTACTTATAATCTTTTTTATCGGTTTCCGCTATTGGTCAGGGCAGCCTTTACAGCGTATACATTACCCGTGGGAGAGCCATGCTAAATGCTGACTCACTAATTGGAAGACTCGTACTAAGTATTACCAAGGGCTCACAGAATACTCAGCGTGAAACAGTACGTCTACTGTATCTCCCTGAGTGACTGAGGATATTGGAAGCACTTAAAAATGCCGCTTAAGCGGCGTAAAAAACCCGGCAGCACAACAAATGCGCGGAATGTGGCGCAGTTATCCTTGGGCGGTGTTGTTCTGCTTGCTGCTGTAGAGACCCTCCTGCTTCGTTGTCCACTGTACATAAATAAACTCGCCGAGAAATTAGCATTTTCTGCGAATAGGGCAAGGGCGTCTTTTGCGAGAATCGGACCTCGGCATGGGTCTTCGTGGAATAAATATCATACTAAGGGTCTAGACGGCATCTTACAGATAAGAGACTGGGGACATAAACGGGTCCTTGTTCTCACTTCCGGCGACGGCGGAATTTTATAATCTAGAAATAACATTTGAATGCAAATTTTATTCGCCGAAATCTTTGACTAATATAATTGTTCCACACTATCTCGCATAGAGAATTTAATACTCTTGAAAGTAAAGCCTTGAAGGTATCTTTAGTTAATTGGTACTATTTCAGATGTAAAATAATACATTGATATTGTTCTTATATGTATATAAAACTATCTAACCCGGCTAACATTGTATCGACATATAAAAATGAAAGATATGTGCTGTTGCAGCCTTTTTAGGGCATTGTAAAGCTCTACAACTTTTTTATAGAACTCGTTCATATATCAGCGTTAGGACAGCATAAGCAAAAGCGCCCGACACAACGAAGGCCGATATATGTTGCAACACTCACTCCGGTAAGCTTCCGACCGGCCGCCCAAGCGGCCAATGTTCCCGCGGCGGCCCAAGCCGAGGTTCATGTCTCGCAGGAGACGCCCTTGTGCTAGTCGCGGCTCAAGCCATTTCTCGGCGAGAAGCTGTGGAGGCCTTATGACGGCAGCGTTAGACATTTAAAAAAAATGCGACGACCATTTTTTTTAGACTTTGTAAATCCGACTGCCACGGAAAAGCTTTATCCGCCGTCGACGGAAGTAAGGATGTAGACCAGTTTATTTTCCCACTAGCTTTAGTTCAAATTGATATTGTATTTCAGACACTGCAGCTGTAGACTTTTCCAACGTACTCGATATAGCTTTTGTCTTAGGGGAACACGCTCCGTTCTCTAGACAACTAAATCAAGTCGATAAAATCAAATATTTGAGTGTCGCCAAGTGTCAGCTAGTAGAAATTCCTTCGGTAAGTAATAGTGGCAGTTTATTATCAAAATTATTGTACACAACATACCTCTATACTAATTCAGTATGCTTTGCAATAATTGTTGTTTGAAGTTATATTAATATATTAGTATTTTGAAGGAAAATTATTAAATTCTGTAAACTAAATTAAATTCTGTAATAGACAATGGCGTAGACGAGTTCTATGATGGTAAAAGATCATCGTTAACTATTGTGGTGTCGCCTTATTACGACATAAACGATCACTTAGTGAACCTTTAGTGACTCACATACACAGCGAAATACAGTACAAGTATTCATACTGATTTAGTTCGAGCCCGTGGTATTACTCCAGACAAGTGAGATCACATTATTACGTCACCGCGTGCTTCAGTTTCTCTCCCATGGAAGACTCAAGATTAAGACACACTCGGCCACTTCTAAGCCTTTCCAACCGAATAAATTAAAAAAGTAAATTATAAATTCTATTCAGACCAGAAATTGAACCCTGTACCCACGACGTCACGTTAGATTATTTCATTTATTGATGTATTTGAAACGTATTATGTAAGTGGCAGGCAGGAGCTCAAAAAATTGCTTTTAAAATTAATTTAAAAATAAAATACATTCTATAGGTAAGCGTGAAACGGTACTTGTACTGTGTTTCGCAGAGTGAGTGTTGATACATATATATTGATATGTTGGCCCTTAAAAGTGCCGCTTGAGTGACATAAAATGCCGGCTACACAACCAATGCGCGGACTGTGGTGCGGTTGTTCATGGGCTGCGGTGTTCACTTACCATATAGGAGATCCACCTGCTCTGTTGTCCGCTATATAATAAAATAAAACAAGGCCGATATTGCCTCTTTGGTCAGTTACCCGTCCGGAATATGGCTATACCGCCACTGCAGTATTCTGTATCACTTCGGACGACCCGGCCCTAGATAGTGCGTTAACATATGATTAAGCATAGCTCTCCAACGGGTAAATAGTTTCTTTATACAGTAAATTAAAAAAAAACAACAACAACATAAAAAACAATAGAAATTAAAAAATATAGAAAATATAAATAATTTTAAAAAGGGCCCTGTATGCACTACAATAAGTAGCTGAGCGCAGATTTTCAGCATAATTATTACAAGATCGTATCTTTTTAGAAGACCAATTTTCTATTCTAACGATTTCAGATCTTCTCATTTCGTGATAATCTTCGCACCGCCATATCGGATAGCATTGAATATGTCACCTTTTATGGCAATCACTTTGGGAGGACGCAGCAGATTGGAGGGTATGAGTCTTCTATTAATGCGACAAATGCAAAACAGGTGGCCGTAGTAACTAGTAAATCAAGTAAGGCTTGGAATACTAAATTATATTTATTTTACTCCATTTATAAATTATCCGTAGATTTTTATTATATAGCGGGTAACGGAGCAAGGGAATCTCCGGTATGGTAAGAAATCAACGCCGCCTATGGTAAACTGCATCACAATCCGTGTAGAGTGTGTTGTTTTAAGCGGTATAATTTCATGTGCCGTATATCCTCACTCATTTAGCTAAACACACTACCACTGTCTTAAAGTGATAATAGTTAATACTCTCGCCCGACCACTGTCAAGTCTTTCCAAAGACAGGAAAAAATTAATATTCGGACTGAGAAGTGAACCCCGCTTAAAAATAAGTTAAACGAATATTGGGACCACACTACTTTAACGTCAGTACTAACCGCATTTTATTTTTTACTTTAAATTGTTATGGAGGGCAAAATGGCGCACTGCATTTGTGGCCAATATAGCACTAAGCCATAATACCCTACATGTTTAAATTTTCACGATTATTCAAGATTACGAACCTTATGTTTTTGATGTTAGTTATCTTAAATATTAAACTATTCCTTTCTATTCAATTCTACAACTAAATTGACCAATAAAGACTGTTTGATCTCAATTATTTCGACTTTTATCTTCAAAAAATTTTAAGGTGTGTAATGTTACCTAAAATTTCAGGAATATCAGTGTGGTCCGTTGGGCTACAGAACGTGACATTCAAAAGACTCCGTCAGCTAGATCTACGTGCTTGTAAAATCGACAGTATAGACAGTTTCACATTTGCGAACATGCCATTGCTGACTCATCTATATTTGGGCGAGAATGCACTCACACTTATCAGTTCGCACGCCTTCATGGGATTGAAGAGTTTAATTCATTTAGATTTGAGTAGAAATTCGCATTTCGACGAATCCAACACACCTATATATCTAACCATAGAATCGATGGAAACATTTGCTCATCTGAATTTAACATCTTTGGACCTCTCTCTTACACCATTAAACGCAAGATATTCTTCCTTTTTAAACAATCTTGGCGATAACTTGCAAATTTTATCTATATGCTATGCGGCTGTTTTTCAATTGAGATCGGACGCGTTTGGCAAGTCACCGCTGAAATATCTAGACATATCTGGTAATAATGATATTTTAATAGATAGTTTCTCAATGCGAGGTCTACAAAGTACATTGAGAGTACTGTACGCTCATTCCATTGCTTTAAAATCTCTCAACGTTTTCAAAGACTTTAAAAAATTGGAAATTCTAAAGGTGTCGAACAATGAAATTCAAGATTTTTCCAAGAGCACAACGCAAACATTGAAAAATTTGCAAATACTCGATGTGTCGAACAACAGAATTACCAATTGGTTTGTGCCTATATTCGAGACGATGCCGCAATTGAAACTGCTATCGTTGGATCAGAATAATTTAAATTTAGTTTCGGAGATGATGATAGAAGATATGAGAAATATAGATTATATATCTCTATCGAGAAACTCAATCGTATGCCAGTGTATCTTACGTGAAGTATATGATATCGCATTTCAGAATGAGTTGACGAAAAAACAGAGCACACTGAAGCCGATAAAACGGAGCGAGAGTTTATTTCACAAGGGCTTCTTGGAATACAACGGTTTGATAAACAACCGACGAAATCTAACATCGAAATGCATTAAAAACAACGACGAAAACGCACAATTGCTATGTCTGATGAAGAGTTCAATAAACAGAACTGCAAATTTTTTATTTCTAGATTATGACGAAGATTATTACGCCTGCTTGTCATTGAAGACCGGTTTGAAAGTTGTATTGAACAAAGTAACTAAATGCTCTAACGACATGACAGGAGTACCAGAGGAGTATCAAGTAGCGACCAGAAGTAATTTGATGCTTCTATTGATATTGTTAGTAATTATACCAATATTTGCTTTCGTCTATATGTTTAGACGAAATTTTAAATATTTCCTCATAACACTTAGGAATTCCGCAATGCTGAGTTTAATCAGCGATAAAGGTGTTAATAACGATGGTAAGTTTTTTTATTAAATATGATACCACGGGCTCACAGAAATCTCATCGTAAAACGGTACTTGTACCGTGTTTTGCTAAATGCGACCCTTAAAAGTGCCGCTTAAGTATACTGCCGGCAACACAACCCATGCGCGAACTTTGGCGCGGTTGAACATGGGCGGCGTTCTCTTACCATATAGGAGACCCACCTGCTCCGTTGTTCGGTAAAGAATAAAAAAAGCAGATATGCCGGTCGTTGACGACTTATAAAGAATAAGTAGGCTCTTTTTTTGAAGGTTGCCAAATTTAATTCGTTTATGTATTTCACTAATACGGGCAGCTGACTCCACAGAACGGTGGTGCGCAACACTAAATGCGTTAAAATTAGTTGTATAACGTCAAACATCGAGGTGGTACAGATGAAACTATGTATTCCAATTCGATTTTGAATTGATGAAATTTAGATGCAAGTCCAAACAACATTCCCCGTTGTACATGCGATAGAAATCCTAAGTAACATCTCTACGCAACGCCAAAGAGTTGGCAGGTTTAACGAGGTATTGTGGGATAATTTTCTTTAATTATTTCAGATGATAAAATATTCAGTTACGACGTCTTTGTATCGTATTGCAATGAAGACAGAGGTTGGGTGTTGGACCATCTATTACCACATGTGGAGATTGACTGCAATATAAGCATGTGCTTGCACGAGAGAGACTTTCAGGTGGTTATAACACATTATAGTACTCAAATAAGTATTTATACAAATAGGCCTTATAACGGGCATTTTTGCAAGTTCATTTACTTTAGACACAATTATCAGCAAAGCTACCATTGGTTTGGAAGATATACCTCTACGAGAATAAACAAAAAGAAACTCATAGAATTTTAATTTTTTTATCGCCAAATTTACAATATTTGGTTTGTTTATAACCTATTGGCTACCTCTTTAAGAGAGAAACGCTACCCATGTACCTGCATTAGCGAGAACTCGGGTTAGTGAGAAACCTCTATAAGCCAGAATGAGATTGTGCTCTCTTCAACTCTCGTTAATCGCAGGTTTGACGGTATATATAAATACTAGCTTAAAAATAAGGGTTGTTCGTAGAAGGGTAAAAATTTAGTGTTATATATGTATTCTTTCAAAGTCTAAATACTATCGCACTCCTGGAAGAGCCATATTGAAGCATATGCTGACGCACTAATTGGGCCAGCTCGTCGGAAGCGATACCACGGGCTCACAGATAGCGTGATACTTCTTGATTTGTGGTTCGCTGAGTGAGTAAGAATATCGTAGATCCTTAAAAATGTCGCTTAACAGCCGTAGACATCCGACAACAGAACCAAAGCGCGGACTGTGTCGCGATTGTCCAAGGGCGGCAGTGTTATTTTACCATAAAGGAGACCCACCTGCTCCGTTGTACGCTATATCTTAAAAATGTGTTTTACAGGTGGGCCTTTCAATATTGGAGAACATTGTATCCTGTATGGATAGATCTCGTGCCATAATGCTCATTATTTCGAAGCGGTTCCTGATCAGCCAGTGGTGTCAGTTTGAAATGCATTTGGCTCAACATCGGTCAGTATTCGTTATTTTATGATATAACGGACAACGGAGCAATTGGGTCTCCTATATAGGACAAGAACACCACCGCCCATGGACAACTCTTTATAGTCCTCGTATAACAGTAACGATCTTTCAAATACTTTCTATTAATATAGAAATATTTCCAATCTTTCAATTCATTCCATACAAATATAAATCTTTCAGCCTCTTAGAAACAAGAAGAGAAGATTTAATATTAATACTTCTAGAGGAGATTCCACGCCGCCTCAGACCCAACACCCTTCACTATCTAATGCTAACAAAAACATACATTGTTTGGCCGAAAGAAGAGTCGGAGAAGAAGGAGTTTTGGAAGAGAATGAAGAAATCTCTAGTCACACATAAACTGAAAAGTATTGAAAATTATTCGTTAGCCTAAGTTTGTTCAGTTTGTAAACTTATTGCAATTTTTACGCCGTCATTTAACCTAAAAAATACTAAACAGTCAAAATTTTAAAGCAACTTCACACAAATCATCAAATTAAAAAAAACTTTTATATTACAAAAACATTGAACTAAACAAAATTATTGTACATTTTTGTATATATATTTGTGTTGCCTTACTTTGAGGTTATATATAAAAAGCCTTTTTAAATATTTTGTGTCTTTCTCGATATTGTTAATATGTTAAGACTAAAACGAAAGAACACGTTCCTAAATAGTATTCTTAAATAGTTAATAGTAATATACGTAATATTACAAACGAATTTCATAATTTACATTGTTAAAAATTTGACAATATTAATAACTTTATGTATATAGTAAGGGCAAATTATAGTTTATATAAACATAATTTTATTTAGTTTTAAGTAATAAATAGTTTGAATTATAAATTGACTTTTATATTACTCACAAACTGTGACAATAACTCCTCCGCTCATTTTTTTCGGTTGAGGTGGCGTTGTAAGCAAATCTAAATTCAGGACGCCATTGCAGATTCTGAAAGTTTTTCTTAAATTCATTACTATATAAGACACTATTATTCGTTTATGTGAAAATAAACTTCGTTTGTTACTCTGTGAACAAGAAAATTTTATTTTAAAGTATTTACAATATAGATACAAAACTAATAATCTTTCATCATCTGGCGCAATACTATCTCTAAACAAGAAACGACAATAAAAGTTTATTGTTATCACATCTCAATTCGAAATTATTTTAATAATTAATTTTACTAAATAAACATTATTACGCTACTACAAAGAAAAAAAAACAATGCCATTGTCTCTATTTGACAATGACATAATGATTGACACAAGTGACAGTACGCGCGTTTAATCTATGCTTACGAAAGCGCAATGCAGTAGATATCTATCTACTCAATTAAAGAAATCATTCATTTATTTATAACTATAACAGTATATCCTCCTTTAGGTAAGGTATACAGGTTACATTAGTACATATCATAAAAGAGGTTATATAATAACATAACCTAAAACTAAAAGATATTTTTGGCGCTATCTCTACAGCGAGCACGTCATGTTTTATCATTATTTTCTAAAAATACATACTTTAGAGATTTTATTTGTAAAATTGGTTGATCATAAAGCGAAAACTATTCAGCAATGTGCATAATTAGAGGAAAGTTATATAATTTAGTGAAATGTGATCAATTTATATAAAGATACATTAATAAATATATATATTAGCCAAGTTATCAATTATAAGTCAAGAGGGGCTGGACAGGTTTTAATGAAATTTAGTACGAAGATAGCTATTGTGTATTACAATATAGGATTTTATCCGAATACAAAAATGTAGGTAATATTTTATCGGAGATGTGGTATTAGTGGGTCCAAGGATTCCTAAGGGTTCATAATAGTACCAAAGCAATCCTACCGACTGGAAGATGTCTGTCCAGTTATTTTTCATAATTGACGATACTAACCTGTATTTCCTCAAATTGATTTCGCCAGCTCTCGTCCGAGTCATACACGTCTTGAGGTATTTGGCGAACCGCACTTCTGTAACATTTTATTGCTAATACAGTAATAAATGAGGAAAAATTCATTAATAACATATAAAATTAAAAAATATGTCTTAATTTCATATTAATTAATCAATCAGAGACAGGTTGTATACTACGAAACCACCAGTAGAACCTATGATTTGTACTAATTAAGTTAAAACCTGAAAATTCTGGCAAGTAATAGCCGATCTAACAATTTTTATACTTTTATTATTATACAGCTGTATAATTTATATTGTATAACGAGTCTTAGAGAGCCTACGCTAAGTTTTTTTACATTCTACCACGAAGGAAGAGGTATCGGATTCGAATTCCAATCCGAATAATAATAATTTAATTAATAGTTATATTTTAAATTAAATCGAACCTCGGTACTCATGACGCCACGACAAGACATGACATTATTTTTATTATAATCCTCTAAATTCTACTCATATTACCCAGCGTTTTTACCATTTTGTTCGGCAATATATGTTCTTGGATCCGGCAAAAACGGTGGCTCAGCCATATTCAAGTTATCCAAGTCTTCCTTCTCTTTTTCATTCTTTGTGTAGCTAGAAAATGATAAAAAACACTAATAGGGGTAATTGAAGTTGTATGCTCTATGAAAAATGTTACACCACCGGTTTTCAGCACCCCCTTACAGATATACATCATCTTCAGACGTCCCACGCTGCACTTGACGATCCGTGGTCTCCACTCTAACACTTTTCGGCCCCATCGGCCATCCGCTCTACGTGCGATGTGCCATTGCCACTTCAGCTTGCTAATTCGGCGGGCTATGCGGTAACTTTAGTTCGTCTACGGATCTCCTCATTTCCGATTCGATCACGTAGCGAAACTCTGAAAACCCTTTCTATTGCTCGCTGAGCGACCCTGAGCCTTGAGATGAGGCCGATGGTGCGAGACCACGTCCCCACCCTTCCTCTTAAGGCACTGAGGAGACATACAAGATAAACGAAAAATACACCTGTACTGTGTTCCGCTGAGTGAAGACACCGTCAGACCGTTAATAAAAGCCGCTTAAGCGGCGTAAAGGGCAACATTGCGGTTGTCAGCTAAAGTTTCATCTTAATTTTTTGATTCAGTGAACTTAAATTGTTTATTACCAACTTCCCGATACAAATATATGAGCAATCATATACACTCACGGGTTAGCCTTCAAGAACTTCTCCAACTCGTTGACTTTTTCCTTAATCTCCTTGTAAAACGCATTCCTTATTACGTCCTGCTCTTTTTTCAATTTATACGTATCTATGTGCTCTTTCACGTTGAATATAAAAAGATCTAAAATTTTAATATAGATTAAAACTGTTCCATGGTCCGATGTTTTTCAAACTTACATTGAGAGCCTCGTAGCTTAATGGTTTTAAGAGTGTACCATGTAGCGAGAGGTATCGGGTTCAAATCCCGGTCCTGACAATTATATCTAATTTATAATTTATTCGGTGCCTGGAGGGGCTTGATAGTGGCCGGGCAACTGTCTTAATACTGTCGCACCCGTGGGCGAGATATGCTGAAGCATATGCTGACGCAATAATTGGTCTGGCTCATCCGAAGTGATACCACGGGCTCACAGAACGCTCAGCGTGAAATGGTAGTTGTAATGTGTTTCTAAGAGTGAATGAGAATATTTGAGGCTCTTAAGTGCCGCTTAAGCGGCCTAAAAAGCCGGTAACACAACAAATGTGTGGACCGTAACGCGGTTGTTCATGAGCGGCGATGTAAAAGATACCGTATAGGAAACCCACCTGCACTGTTTTCCGCTATATATATCACGCTATGTACATAATTTATCACACTTTTTCTAACACACTATGATTTTTTAAAAATAAAGTCTAAATTTAAATGCGGTACCTACCTTCGTATCTATTAGGCATGTCAGCGGCCAAAGCGAACGACCTAGAGCCCTCACTGAGAAGATCTATCAAAGACCGCGCTGCGCGTACGCACACGTTCGATCCGTCTATAATCTTTGGTAGCTTGACGCCCACTCGCATCGCTGGAAACGTTAATTCGAAGGGCTCCCTGAAATGGAATGGAGAACGGCGCCACACTTCGCGCATTAGTTGTGTTGCCGGATTTTTACGCCACTTAAGCGGTATTTTTAGGGGCCTCCGATATCCTCACTCACTCAGTGAAATACAGTGATAGCACCGTTTTAAGTACTACTACCATTTCACGCTGAGTATTCTCTGAGCCCGTGGTATTCCTTCGAGCCGGATTAATTAAGGAATATGTTTCAGCATGACTCTGCTACGGTTGCGACAGTATTAAGACGCTCATACGGCCACTGTCAAGCCCTTCCAGAGACCGAATAAATTATAATTGTCCGGACCGGGATTCGAACCAGATACCTCTCGCTTCATGGTAGATCTATTAAACTACTTAGCTACGAGGCTCCCCAAATATTTTTACTTATTAATGGAGTCATAAAATAGGCATAAATACATTACCAGAAAGTAAAATAGCAAGAATTCAATTTGAGGTCAATCACTAAAATACGTCATTCTAGAATAATTAACGTAAGGATAGTTTCTTACGTACGGTTCAGGTTCTATCGGTTTCCGTTTCCTGGTAGGCAAGGGTATAGCCACCCAGATATTAAGCCTTAGCCCATTGAACTCCCTTCCATAGGTCGCCAACTTAATTGAATCCCAGACCAGACGATTTTGTAGGTCTCGTAGGAGCCAGTACGAAGCGAATTGTATCGCGTGGGACAACTGTTCACGGAGAGCTATACGAACCTACAATTAAATCAAATATCTCTTTATTAGATTATCTCTGTGGCATAGTGGATGAAAGGCACGGAAAGTTGCTGGTTCGATCACGACTGCGAAACAAAAGTTCGCATGTTATGCAAATAGTTGGTCTTAATTTGAGTGTTTTTCTTATCTATAATATTAAAGTAAAGAAATTAGTATTTATTCATTTGAGTCGCCATTGTCCATGGGCGGCGGTGTTCTCTTACCATATAGGAGACCCATCTGCTCTGTTATCCGCTATACAATAAAAAAATATTTCAAGGAAATGTAATGTTGTTTTGACCGTGACGTAATGGCCTAAAGAATAAAAACTTATCTTAAATCAATATTTCATTATTTAAATGGAGGTTATGTTATTCATACTTAATAAATAAAATTACATTTTTTATTTTTTATGGTATAGTGCATAAGAACACGGTCGCCCATGGACAACCATGCTATGCTCCGCGCTTTCTGTGTTGCCGGTTTTTCACGCCACTAAAGCGCCACTATTAAGGACCTCGGATATCTTCACGCACTCAGCGAAACACAGTTGAAGCACCGTTTCAAGTACAGCTACCATTTCACGCTGAGTATTCTGTGATTACTTACTTTATTTTAAAAGAAACCAATTGAATATTATTTTTACATCCTGAACTTTGTTATACAGTGTAAACTCCATGTAACGTCGATGTATCCATGTATCGATTTAACGACAAACTCCCTAAAGCGATCGAAATCAATTGGCTTTAGTTGGTTTAGCTTGTCTTGCATCCACCTTTTCTTCTCTACATTTAACGACAACTCTTTATAACGCTATAAAATGCACACTCCCTTCAGTGTCCTTATATAGAGTTTACACTGTATGTCTCTTACATAAAATTACAGTCTATACAAGTATTTTTTTTATAATAGACTTCAC
>DWCF01002925.1:0-21749 GCA_018230265.1 Delias oraia | reverse complement strand
TTAGGTATACTCACTCACTCAGCGAAATACAGTAGAAGAACTTTTTCAAATACAACTATCATCTCATGCTGAGTATTGTGTGAGCCCGTGGTATCACTTCGTACGAGCCGGCCCAATAAGTGCGTCAGCATTTGCTTCAGCATGGGTGTGAAAGTATTAAGACATTCGCCCGGCCACTTTCAAGCCCTTCCAGAGACCGCATAAATTATAAATTAAATTCTAATTTTAACAGTACAATTAACTAAATCTTTATTA
The DNA here is from genome assembly GCA_018230265.1 of Delias oraia. NCBI lineage: Eukaryota > Metazoa > Arthropoda > Insecta > Lepidoptera > Pieridae > Delias > Delias oraia. Next base: position 21,494 of record DWCF01002925.1, on the reverse strand, counting down.
ACTAATTCTTTAAAACTCATCATAGTACAAAGATTTTTAAACATACAAGCTAGTAGAAACTGATGTAATCTTCTCAAATGTACCCACCCATAAACACAAGAACATTATATATAGCCACTATTATCACCCCAGCCACGCAACCTCTGTACTCCCTGTAAATTTGTTTCGTCGGCAGCAATATAAAACTACGTTTCTATTAGTCATAACTTCTGTAATACTACACAATGTTGGAATGCCCACGAACATAGATAAAAATCATATCTTATCGCTATCCTCTTGCTTACTTATATTTCTACCGTTTTATTTATTGATATTACTGATCCTGACTTTCAACTTACATTTTGAAGGTCTATTTTTATTATATTGCAAACAACGGGCCACTTACTAAAATCATCGCCATACAAGAACTATCGCACCGTAATTCGCGCTTTGTGTTCCCGGCTTTTTACGCCGCTTTTGCGATGTAACTTAGTTGGCTTTCGGTGGCCTCACGCACACAATGTACAAATACTTTATGCTTGTATTCTGAGACCCGATGGTATCAGTCTGGTCGAGGTGACCCAATTAGTGCGTATTTTGATAAAAAAGTGAAAGAAACAAGAAACACATTACAAGCATATGTGCTTGCATTGTGTTTCGCTGAAAGGAAGTGGAGATATCGGAGTCCCGTAAAATTATACCTCTCAAGCGGCGTAAAACGCCGGCAACACAACCACACCGCGGATTGTGGCGCGGTTGTCCATTTAAGATCGTGACCTCTTGCCATAAAAAAGGTCCGCCTACTCTATTGCCCGCTATACATACAATTCAAAATTTATTATCGGCTTATTAGACATTAAAAACTAATTTCAGCTTGTGAAAATAAACATGTATTTGTTTCATTAAAAATAAATAAACGACATTAAAACTCTATTAAAACACCTCTCAATTCGCACAAATTATAAACTAATTTTAGTATTTAGTTTAACATAAGTTTTAATAATTTTTTATCGCCTCTGCGTTCTAGATTATTCAGCATTCAAAACAACATGACATTTCGTTGATAGACAGTGACTGCGCTAAGCGCGGCCAAGTTCAAATTAAGAAATACATACTTTTTTTACAGTATAGCGGACAACGCAACAGGGGGGTCTCCTATATGGTTAGAGAACACCGCCGCCTATCACCAACCGTACCACAGTCCGCGCTTTCGTTGAGTTTTAAGGGCATTTTTAAGGGCCTCTGATATCCACACTTACTCAGCGAACCACAGTAGATGAAGTACAATCTTACGATGAGTATTCTGTGAGTACGAGGTATCAGTACATCAGCATATGCTTCAGCATGGCTCTCTCACGGGTGCGACAGTATTAAGACACTTGCCCAGTAATTGTCAAGGCCTTCCAGAGACCGAATAAATTTTAAATTAAATTATAATAGTAAGGACCGGGATTCGAACCCGTAAACTCTCTTCCCTTTTAAGTAAATATCTGATATTACGAGTATAATAAAATGCAAATAATATATTATATAAGTATTTCTGTCAGGATCGCTGTATAATATACACGAATCAAACAGAATTTAATATTAGCAGCGGTCTCTAAGGATTATTTACTATTAGCGGTGAATGTACTGATTTTAATCTACATTCACATCAACTATTATATTAGAAAATTATAAGCATATAAACGAGGGCTTAACCTTTAATATAGAACTAAAATATGATCTATTTTAAGTAATAAAATATATTTCATTACAAGAACCAAACGAAATTTACCAATTCGACGTATTTTTTTGGTTTTCGTCCACTCTTACTTCTATGTATATCAATTTTGATTTAAAGTGAATTTTTTTTGGTACTATTTCTCGCCATTGACGAGAGCGGGCTTTAAAGCATAATGCGGGGGAAGGGGAAATCATGGCCTTCAGAAAATTTTATAAAATAGTGGTTTGTTCTCATGAAAAGCAACACAACTAGCGTGATAGTCTTTTTTATTATATATACGGCGGGTCGCCTTTAAATTATGAAATCATTGACGCTCATGGGCAATCGCGCCAGAAACCACGTTTTGGTTGTGTTGACGGTTTTTTAACGTATTTCAGCGCTATACTTTTACGATCATACGACATCCACATACACTCAAACTATTTCACGGTGATATTTTGTTAACTCTGGACTAGCCAATGGCTCAATGAGTGCCTCAGCATATGCTTCAGCATGGCTCTAACACGGGTAAATGAGAAAAATGAAATGAACATGAATTAAAGATAAAAATGCATTTGGTACCTATCATAGCTGTAACGTCCGAAGCATAACTGGGGCCATTGAGATCATTGGCTGTTGAATTTGGGGCAGTTTCAGACTTTTTCTTCGCTTTCAGCGCCAAGCTCACGCCGAGGCCAAAGTAGGCTCCAAAAGCGTGAATCGCGATTGATCCACCGACGTCAGCTGCCTATGGGAAAATGAAACGTTTATCACCAGTTTTCTATTGATGTTCGAAAATATAATTTTTGAGAGCCTCGTAGCTAAGTAGTTTTTTAAGCCTACAACGAAACGAGAGGCATGGAGTTCAAGCTACGGTCAAAAAAAAGTATTTGTTTGGTCTTACGAAGGGCTTGACAGTGGCCGAGCGAGTGCCGAAGTGATACCACGGGCTTACAGACTACTTAAAGGAAATATAATGACAAATATGTACAGAAAAATCCGACTACACAACCAAAGCCCGCACTGTGGCGCTGCGTGTGGAACCTTCTGCTCCGTTATCCACTAAACCATAAAAAAGTATGAAATAGTAGCTGCATTGTGTCGCTTTCTGATACCGGAGACTCATCAAACAATATATTGTTAGCAGTGTAAAAAGCCGGTAACCCAATCGAAAAGCGAAGGTTACGGTGTTGTTATCCGTGGGCGATTTTGATCTCTTACTCTAAAGGGATCCAACTACCATGTTTTCCCATATACATATATCTCTACAATGCATACAAGTAAACAATTTTTTTTTGTTACCATTACATTCCTAAATGCTAAGAAATTTGTCATATTATTAAATAACAAACATTCTAAATAAAAGAAAAATTTATGAAGAAACATTTAAATGTCTTTCCTCTTATTTTGGCTGTATATTTTACCAAAAATCAAATGGCATATTTTTGCGCGAATTTCCTTTGTTCGGCAGTACACCGACCAATGAAAGAAAATATTATTCTCCCGTGTTTACGAAACATATTTCTCGTATATATTGCAAACTTTACGTTCGTTAAGCTTTGTCGTTTGCAGTTTTTGCAAGAATTTCTAGCTGTATTTTTCCGCCGGCACGTATCGGGTCAGTTAAGATTCAATTAGTTTTTTCTGTGTACATTTTTAAACAAATTAAACGTATATTATTTCTGTGCTATAATTTTTAGTTTATTTTTTAACATAATAAATTCTTATTTAATACATTTAGTTTGTTATCTAAGTCCTCCTTACAAAACATTTTAAGAGCTTTAATAATAAAAATAAATTTAAATGTTCATTTGAATATCTTTTCATATATTTCTGAGACATTCTTATTTGTTATTAACATAAGTTTATAATAAGTTTTCAGTTATAAACATTATAACTGAACACTAATTATAATTTTATTATTTATAGGTTTATTATTTACGAGTAAATAATAAAACGTATTTTATTTTAAAAAAAGAATAGTCTACAAGTTTATTTATCTTTAAGAGCAAATAATAAAACATTCGTACATTTCAAATCGAAAAATATTATATATATATATATTTGGTATATATATATATTTGGTATATATATATATTTGGTATATATATATTTATAGTCCTAGACCTAAGAAGCATTAGGCCTGATGTCAACATACGTCTTTTAAAAGTTTTTAGCTTCCTTTTCTCTTCCTAATACACTATCAAACATATTTCTATCTGTTTAACATCCAGAGATATGCTGTTTGAGATTGCTGACTGAGAGACAATCTCTCTCTAAGAAATCGTATTTATTTATATTATTATATGTGCAACTGATGGATAATTCTAACTCTATCCAATTTATAGCTACAGATACAATGATCATATTATACCATAGAACCATAGCATTGTGGATTATAAATAAATATGAGCCGATTCAAATGAGGATTTTATTTTTGATCGCCTGAAAAACCATCAAAACACACAGCAAATCTCATACTTCTGAGGTCGAGATATAAATTATAAAATATAAGAAACAAACGAATGTTACAACGTTTCACTGAGGAAGTAAAAACATCTGAGCTCCATCAAGTTTATTTTACCTCTTAAGAGCCGTAAAAAGCCAACACATATAATGTCGCGTGGGTGTCCACGGGCAGCGGTGTTATCTAATCATCAGAAATCCTGCCTGCCTCACTACATACAAATGCATTAATGAATACATTATGTACCTATCACCATCAGTCGATTTTTTATAATTGAGACTAGAAATTCTTTTTTTTAATGTAAATTTTTTGTCTGTTCTAGAGTAATAGAGCACTATAAGAAAATGAAGAATGATGCCAAGTTTTTTTTGTAGTAATTTTTAGATCTTAAATTTGATATTTTATTGAGGATCCTTAATAAAAAAAAAATTCTGGCGTTTCGTATATGTGAAAGTAGATCTAAACATATATTAAATTGTGTTAAAATTCTTCAAACGTTAATAAATAAAACAATTACTTTAAACACATTTGCAACTAGATAGAGGTTGAAGCAGGCGACAGCTGTCTCAACGATGGCGATAAACAACAACTGCAGACCACTCGCAATGCCTAGGACAGCGCCAAATGTGATTAGAACCGTCGCTGACATTATATCCGCCTCTGAAAAACACATAATACAGTGTTAAAACATCACAAAAATCAAAATGTACTCTCATAGGCTTAAAAAGCCGTTCAAATCTTTCTTTGACGTCAAATATTAGGTATATTTAATAAAATATTTTTATTAATATAGGACCTAATTTGAAGCATTTAGAAAACAAAGGTTTTTACCGTGATATCATAGGAATCGGTTTAGATCTCTGAATATAATTTATAATTGAATAACTTAACAGTAGCTGGGCGAGTGTCTTAACATTGTCTTAAATAATCGAGGCATGTTGATGCACTAATTAGACTAGCTAGCCTAAAGTAATGCTACCAGAATGCAATAGTATTTATACTGTGTTTTAACGAACGAGTGAGGATGGTGGAAGCCTACTATTTAAACCGCTTAAGCGGTGTAAAAAACCAGCAACACAACCAAAGCGCGGATTGTTTGTTTTACCCGTGGAATAGCCATGCTCCTCTGGGAGAGCCATGCTGAAGCATATGTGGACGCACTAATAGGGCCGGCTCGTCTGAAGTTATACGTCCACGGGCTCACAGAATACTTAACGTGAAACGATACTTATACTGTGTTTCTTTGAGTGAGTGAGGATATCAGAGACCATTAAAAATGGCGCTTGAGTTGCGTAAAAAGCCAACGCGTGGACTATGGAGCGGTTGTTCATGGGCGGCGGTGTACTCTTACTATATAGAAGACCCACCTCCTCCGTTGTCCGCTATGCTATAAAAAAATTGTGGCTGGCCATGAGTGGTGGTCTTTTACCACCAGGAAAATATATATTTCACCTATATGATATTAAACCTACAGTTCCATAGAAAATTATCGATTCCAGAGGCTCATACTCTTCATTTTATATAATCTTCTATAAGTACTAATGTAAGACCTATCTACATCTTAATATAAAGTATTCATCATCAACCTATTCAAGTCCTTTGCTCGAAATAGGGCTCCCCCAAGTTTATTAAGTATTAAATAAGTTTTATTATACCACAAACCGGACCATTGAATATTACGCGGCTAAATATTAATTTGAATTAAATTTACAGACCACAATAATATTATCTATCTTTGTATGAATATTGACATTTAATTGAGAGATTTTTATGCAAAGACAAACTTCATGGTCACATATTATTGTTAAATATGGAAATTATTTATAAACTAAATTGTAAAGAAGTGTGCAATACTCAAATGGATGTCTAAATATAATTAAATCTTTAAGTAGACCTCACTTATACAATTGAAAATGTAAGTTTGTTTTTTCACCGCTGCTCATAGACAACCACGCCACAGTCAATGCTTAGATTTTATGGTATTAGAGAAACACAATACAAGTACTTTATGCCGCCATGTTTCTTCTATGCCCGTGGTGCCTTTTCAGGTAGCCGGCCCAATCAGTACGTCAGCATATGTTTCAGCATGACTGATCCATGGGTAAGACAGTTAAATCGCTCGTCCGGCTACTGTGGAGCCTTTCAAACTTCAAATCATTATATTTTTTAAAAGATAAACTAAATATATATTACCTAAAATTAACTTCTTAGTAATGTATATTTTATTATCTTTCATATGATAGAAAGATTGGCACAGCAGGGCCCATTGTATGACCAGAGCTCCTAGGAACCAGTTGAAACCAAGCGAGCTGTAGCTATACTTCTTTAGAAACGTCATCAAAAAGCCGACACCGATGAAAATCATTACGTGAGTGTCTTCAAATCCTGGAAAATGAGAACAAAATAAATAAAAAAAATGAAAAACATACCTAATATCTAATGGACTATGATTTTTTAGATGCAACCCAAAAGCGACTCAGCAGGGATTGGTGGTGTCCATGCGATGGACCATCTATCCTAAGCGGGTAAGTGATTCTCCACCAATTAGGTCGCGGATGAGTTGCCGGCCTTTAATACATAGATACTCTTTTTGGAAGTTACATTTTATATCCTGTTGGTTTATAAATATCTCTGCATATTTTAAGTCGGACAATATAGAATAACAACGCTAGTATGTCGTGATCCGAAATTTCCCAATAAATTCAAACCACATTTCTTTCACTTCGGATGAGCCGGTCCAATTAGTGAGTCAGCATGGTTCTTTTACGCGTGTGTTCAGATAAAATTTATCACATGTTACAATATAAATAATTTCTATTTTCATTGATAATTAACTTAATCATCTTTCAAAGCCTTTTTTCAATGCAAATGAAAAATAAAAATCATAAAAATGAATAATTTTTCACATGCATCATTCATTCCTACAAACTGTGACAAGTTATTAATAACTATATATGTCGGGACTTTTAGTTTATAGTTTTAAGTTAAATACTAAACTATAACATTACTATTTTTGTTTCATGTATATCTGTTAATAATATTTTATTAATATTTTCCACAAAAACGAAGGGAGCAAAGCCCATTCGTTCATATTCTTCTGTTAACACGAAAAAACTCTGGACAAATTCCAAATTACATTTTAAAAATGTCTTGATAAGCTTTAGTGTGGTCGCATTTCATGCTTAATTTTAAAAATTCCGCTATTTTTACAGTGATACACTGTTATAAAATGAAAATACAAATTAGTGTTTTACTGATTGGGCTGACTCGTCCGAAGTGATATCATGGGCTCTCACATTGCCCAACGCGAAACGGTGACATACTTTATTTCGTTGAGTGAGTAATGATCGAAGGCCCTTGAAATTAAACCACTTTAGCGGCGTATAAAGTCGGCAACACAACCAAACACCCGTGGTGCGGTTGTCAATGGCACTAGCGGCAGTGTTTTTTATCATATAGGAGACGCACCTGCTTAATTTTTATAGAAATTGTGTTATGTATATAATATATACCTTCCTATTAAATAAAAGTAAAGAAAGAAATTTCAAAGTTTAAATATATCATAAAAATACTAACATCTATGACTTATCTTTAAAAAGATATATTATTAATCATGATATTATAGAATTTGTGTCCCAGTCTTAATAAATACATGCAACACCTATTTATGGGTTTCCGCCCATAACTTTTTCCCTAATATAATTTTTATATATCAATCTTTGATTTAGCAATAAAATTTCACCGTTTTGATAATATATTCAACTTTTGGGAGTATGTATGCATTCAAAATAAGTGTAATATGTGATATTACTATGGTAATATTATAATACTGTACGTAGCTCAAAGCGGCCGAGGCAATAAAATGAAAAGCCGTGTTGGGATGCTTTACTCAAATCATTTTTTTCATCATACCCTGGAGGCACATTAAGGTACATTGTGCGATTTCGCTGGCAATTTTTCATTTATTTTCGCGAATTTAGTTGCGCTTTTTGTTGTGCTCAAGTGTATTTTTATTCTGTTTCTATTGGTTTTTTTGTATCTGTATGGTTGGGTGTTGGGTATGTTTCGGAATATATATTGGTTTTAAAACTGCATAGTTTTACTTATTTTTTATTTATTGGTATTTTTTAACTTTGTCATTTTTGTTAGAATTGTGATAGTGCGCCCGGAAAAGCACCTGTAGTCCAACAATTGTGACATCACACTTTTTAAAAACACTTCTGAGGCGCCCCCGCCGTCATATACTTTTTTCTAAAAATATCAATTTTACCACAACTTCCTACGCCTTCATAATAAAATAAATAAAAATACAAAACCTTTTATTTGATCCCTGCTTAATTACTATTTCGTAAAACTTTATTCCTATCAATCAAGCAAGGAAGGTCTCCAGAATTTTACTAGTAGGAGTGCTTTACTGAATAATATTCGGACGCACTAATTGGACCGGCTCTTCTGAAGTGATACGACGAGATCACAGAATACTCAGCGTCAAATAGTAGTTGTACTTGAAACGGTGCTTCTACTGTGTTTTGCTGAGTAAATGAGAATATTGGAGGCTCTTAAAAATATCGCTTAAGTGGCGTAAAAAGCTGCAATACAACCAAAACGCTGACTGTGGCGCAGTCGTCGATGACCGGCGGTATTCTCTTACCATATAGGAGACCAACCTGCTCCGTTTATAAAATAAAAAAAAAATGGTTAAAGACCACAGTGACCCACTTCCTTCTAGTTCGGCAATATGTTTTACCTCATTACAGCCCTTAATACAATAACTTAAGTTAACTAAGAACATTTCGTAAATTACAAACTTGCACATCTTTAAACTTTACCTCAAAGATATTAAGTCTAGAGTATTATATACACTTAACAATTTAAACTAAAATCTCTGCTCAACTTTATGTTATCAATTAACGCGTAATCGATATTTTAAATATGATAGTTTGTCTTCTCATCTTGTAAGAGTGGAAATATCCTCTTAAGGAATCATGTACCTACAGGTAAATGAGAATAATTGCCGGTATGTTTAAAGTACTTAATAAAGTTTATATATTAATAAGTAATGATACGTTCGTGTTGCATACACTCAAAAATAGTTGGGTTTTTTTCAGAAATACAAGTAAATTTGGAGAATATATTAGGGCCACAGAATAGTAAGTGTAAAATAGTACTTGTACTGTGTTTGGCTGAGTAAGTGAGTATCGGAGGTCCGTAAAATTATTCCTCTAAAGCGTCGTAAGAGGCTGGTAACTGAAGCTAAACGCGTGTTTACGGCGCGGTTGTCTATAGACGGCAGTTACGTATTACGTATTACCAATTGATACTTCAACCTTAACAGGCTTAAATTATAATTCTTTAAAGCGAAACAATTTAAGCATACATCAAAATACAAAACAACTGTAGAAGCAAACATCAACACTCAACAATCTGAATATATTACGAGATTTAGTTACAAACTTCAACTGTTCGTAGGATTAATAGGCAAATCATTTAACTGAAGAGAATTTAATACAAACGAATTGAAACTCCATGGTTACGCATTTTATAGCGAAATAGGTTCATGGAATTCAAAACTAAATAATGAGGCAGTCAATACTTCCAAACTACTTCAAATCTTATAACATATTTAAGGCTGTTGTTAATATACAGCCTTGTAGCTAAGTGGTCTTGCAAGCCTACGAAGCTAGGAGCATCGGATTTGACGCCTGGTGCAAATATAATTTTTAATTATCCGGCCTTTATCTGGCGAGTGTCTTATAAATTGTCTATTTTGAAAAAACCTTTTTATTTATCACTAAATGTTTTATATACAAAGTTTAATGTACATCTTGTTTGGGAAATAAACATTGTCTAAATTTCCATTACGTAGTAAGTGTATACATGTTTGTAACAATGTAGTGCTACGCCACGACCGTAGCTTTTGTGCATAGCTCAAAACGCTACGGCGTAGCAGATGCTTCCGGCTTACATTTAGGAAAATAAAATCTTAATCTGCTTAAGTTCTTTACATATGTAGTCTCAAAGCTTGTCATTCTATTACTGTGTGGCAAAATGTACTTTGTTCCTTCAGGTATAAAATTATAATACATTTTTTGAATTCTAATCGAAGTATAAGTCAAGAACGTGGATATATATTAGGCGAATAATCCTAAATAAAATGTTATCACCCATGGAATTGATTGTCTTTTTAAAATGGATTTGATTTCCATCATAATACAATTAATTGCTACTAAGAAGTTTTCTCATGAATGAGATCGCTCAAGATCGTAATAGGTGGGCGTATTTGGGGAAGGCCTATGTCCAGCATGGACTATGATGGGCTTGGACTATGGATACTATGGACTTGATGGGCTGATAATGATGATGATAAGTGATTTTTATGTAATATTAGTTATTTTTATATTAATAGACTGCTGATGATGACGACTATTCTTATAAAAGTGAAAATGATTAATATGAAATCATGTAATATTAAACCTTAGGTCTCCTTTATTGAAGCTTTGATGCCTTCAAAGATCTTCTTACAAAAGATTTTGAAATTTAAAGGCCAAGATTTCACATGTCCACTTATGAATATTTTAAAAATGGAAGATTCAGATAACTCACGAACACATCCAAATAAAAAAAAAGACTAGAAACTAATCCAATTTTATAAAAAAGTAATATTTTTTATCTTATTTATTAAATATGATTATTTATTATTTTATATTATTTTTTAAAAATAAATATTAGAAAGAAAAGCTATTAACTTTCAAGCGGAATTGCCTAATAATATTAGTACTATGTATTTACGACTTATCAATGTGGGTATCTATTTATAAGATTTAAATATAAAGATAGTTATTGTACTTTTATGGTATAGCATGGGAAAGCCATGCTGAAGCATATACGGACGCACTAAATGGGCCGGCTCGTCCGAAGTGATTCCCCAGGCTCTCAAATCGCTCAGCGTCCAACGGAACTTGTACTGTTTACTGAATAAGATAGCATCGCCGTACATGGACAACTGCACTACAGTCCACGCATTGGTTGTGTTTCCGGCTTAATACGTCACTTAAAAATACAATTTCAAGAGATTCAGATATCTTCACTCATTCAGTGAAGCTGTACAAGGATTGTTTCACATTAATGTTCTGTGAGCCCGTGATATAATTTCGGACAAGCTGGCTGAATTATAGCGTCAGCATATGCAGCACCATGGCTCAAACACGGAGGCTGTACATGTTACTTATATGAGTTGTATACCTATACTTTTTTCATTTAAAAAATTTATAATATACTTTTTCTTTATGTAAAGGTAAAAGAATTAGTATTCCCATCAAGTCCCGACCTATAACCAGAGCAATTGCGAAGATAAGATGAATTTGGATTAATAAATGCTCGATTAAAATTTTGTCCGCTGCCAAGAAGAGCTTTTCAATACTCTGAAAAGTCTTAATGAAGCAACATTAAAGTAAAATTTGGCCACAAATTGTATTTAACAACCGATTTATATGATTATAAGGTTTTTTGAAACGTGTTTAAAGTTTAAACTATTTAGATTTTACTTGTATAATAATAGACAATCTATTATTATAATCTCTTTGACCAAGGCTTGTTAAATTAAAAAAAAATATTTAAGGCAGGCTCAAATTATATTGTTTATTTTTAAATTCAGGCTACCGTTTAAGCGGAACTATCGCAAATCACGCCCTAATGAGCTGCAGGCGTCGATATTTGTGAAAAAAAAAGTTTTAATAAGCAATTTAGGAAACACACTCACACTCTTTCTTCGAAGATCCCAAATCGTATGGATACGAAAATACCTCTGTAGGAGCGGCTTCCACAGAATGATGGTTCGCGGATCAAATATTTTAAAAACTTAATTCTACCCGATGTTTGATGATGAAATTCAACTGCATGTATAGTAGTAGGTAGTAGTAGTAGTAGATAAGGTTCGAATCCCGGTCCGGACAATTATAAATTATTATTTAATTCATAATGTATTCGGTCTCTGGAAGGGCTTGACAGTGGTCGGTTGAGTGTCTTAATTTTGTCGCACCTGTGGGGGAGGCATGCCGAAACATATGCTGCCGCACTAATTGGGCCTGTTCATCTAAAGTAATACCACGGGCTCACAGAATACTCAGCGTGAAACAGTACTTATACTGTGTTTCGCAGAGTGAATGAGGATATCAGAGGCACTAAAAATGACGCTTAAGTGGCGTAAAAAGTCTGCATTACAATGCGCGGAATTTTGCGCGGTTGTACATGGGCGGCGGTGTACTCTTGCCATATAGGAGACCCGCACCAGCTCCGTTGTTCGCTATACTATTAAAAAAAACGATAACATTTCTGCGTCAAGCCATAGCGGCAAAAGTTAAGCTCCCACTTCTTTTATGAAAATAGGACGGCAAAGTGTAGTCTCTTCTAGGATAAACGGTCTTCCACCCATGGTCAGCCCCGGTTACTGACGGGCCACACTTTAACTAGTGATATGAATAAGGGTAAACTGTATTGTAACTCGCCCTACTGTGAAATGTGTCGAGTTATACTTGGATCTTAATACAAAATCATTGATGATTAATTTAATCCACATGATTCGATCCCAACCGATCTTCGATCATTCCTTAATAACGTCAGATGAAATTACTTTAACACAGGGCTGCCTGCACGTTCTTATTATATAAATGATTGCGAAAAAGGTTTCTAAAAAAAATAATTTCAACAATAAAACATATAGTTACTTACTATATGATCATAAACACAAAACTTTACAAATGTCAAATTTAAATTGTCACAGTATGTAGCTTGTTTTGCCAACTACTGCTTCTGATGGCTACTATAATGTAAAAACTTATTTAAATTGTCATCAAAACAATTTTCTTATTTCAGTAGGTAAATATTTTTAACTGTTGTATTTATATTTGAAACATTTATGGAGTATCAATAAATCTTAAATGTTATTTTTAATAGACAGAGACGAACTTTATTTTATATGATAACGGTGGCAAACGAGCAGGAGGCTCACCTAGGGCAAGTGGTTCTCCACCCATGGCCAGCCGCGGGTGCGTTACCGGACCATTAACGAAAATGTACGATCTGTTCTTGAAGGTCCCCACGTTGGATTGGTTTGGAGAACTTTTTTTTATTAGGTTTATATATAAGTTTATTTTTATATACGAAATTACCATCACAGGTACTTTTCAACCAATCCAATTATGAAAACTCAGTAATGCTTGGAACCATCAAACCATAAAAAATCATATACTAAAAAACATTACCCTCTATTTTTGTAGACGTATGAAAAGAAGCCTATTCATTAAAGCTTTTGCGTGCGTAAAAAGTTTTATGAAAATTGTACTGCAAACGAGTGGTCTATCCATGGACACCCTTAGCCGCTGTCATGTTGCCGGCCTGTGAGGTTTTACTACCTTCCTACTCCTCTTTATCCGTGTAGAACTTGAGCAAGCACAAGACTAAGCCTGCAAGACTCTTGCGTCTAGCAGATATTTTTTTTGGCAGTGATTTTTGATATTTTACATTAAATCTTTAGACATATTTTATAAATCTGGTTGGTCTATACTATGGCTATGCTCATTTACCTCAAAATGTTCCTATTCTGATAGGTTTTTCTAAGATCTGAAGTAAACTTTAATAAAAATGAATAGTCTAATAGGTTATTTCAAGACTTGCAAGACTCTTGCTGCAAGACCAAGACCGCGACTGGGAGCGCAACACCAAGACCAAGAACAATACCAGGTGTATTGGCGCAAGACCAAGACTGGCTAAGTCTTGCATTTGGGCAACACTAATGTACGTACATTTCATACAATTGGTTAGATAATATGCCTATGCGGCAACCCTATGGAGCAAGGATCGTCGGATAGCCATAATAAGGGACGATTGTTCTCACTAAGCCCGCCCAGGCACATATCGCTAACAATGGGAATCTTGAAGTAATTTGTATTATGTTACGTACCGATAGAGATGGCTTCATCAAACCTTTCCTTATTATAGTACACTAATAATAACATAGGATATGAGAGTAAATATATTTATTGAAATTGAATGTTAATTTTTTTGCTAAAGCATAGAACCCAATAGTTGGGATGGCTGGTCTGATGTGATACCACGGACTCACAGAATACTCAACATGAAATGGTAGTTGTACTTGAAGCAGCGATTCTACTGTATTTCGCTGACTGCGTGAAGATATCGGAGTCCTTTAAAATTTCCGCTTTAGTGGCGTGAAAAGTCGGCAACACACCCAATACGTTGACTGTAACGCAGTTTACCATGGGCGTCGGTGTTCTTTTACCATATAGGAAATCCAGCTGCTCCGTTGTCTGCTATAAAATAATAAAAAAAATTATAGAGGAGATGTGAGTGCTACGTTGCATGCTATACAATTAAAAAACCTTAAATTTTCTTTTTCTACTAAGAACACTTGTTTTTAAAGCATTAATAGTACCATAATTGATATGACAAAACAACGTTGGTCCGCACGGCTAGTGTGTATTACAATACGTTCTTATTTCGAATCAATTTCCGCCGGAAAAAGTTATACAGACAACGCGATGGAAATATTGTAATTAAACGTGACGTTTTTGACTGTCCCTTGTCAGATTATAACGATCAATTTGATCAAATCCTTTTATTTGTTTAAAATATATTTTTATAGGATCATCGAGAGAATATTATACTTTATTTTGCACGGATATATGTTTGTGTTATAACAATTAGATTTTTTAATCCTTTTATATAGTAAAAATAAAGTATATAATATCTAAAGTAATTCAGATGCTAAAAGCCGGCGCTCAACCACTTATGTTACAAAACAACCGCACTTTTTAATTTCTGTATTTACTAATTTATTATTAAACAGATAAAGAAACCATTTTTGTAATTATTTGGAAAAACCAACCGAACCTAAAACGCCCGTTAAAAATAATAAATAATTATTAATATATAATAAAAGGGTACATAATTCTATTTGCCTTACAAAGTGTTGACCGAAGTGTACTGATTATTAAGTTAGAACACTAATGGGTCATTCGTATACTCGACAAATTCACGGTCGTTCTACATATTGAGTTGCATTCCGAAGCGTGAGAATAATATCTTGATCAACGGAAGGTCAAAACAATTACAGTACAATTAGTATTCGGAATTTCTTAATAATCCTTAATACGCCGATCAAATTACAGTTGGACAGTACAGTACTGAGTTGGATAAATTCACATAGAGCACACATAATATATATTAACACACTGAATAAGTCACAGTTGTAACAAAGCATTGTCTTCACATAATTTATCTGCTAACAACATATCTCAATTATAATTTTGATATTATATATTTTACGATCTTAAGTTTGATTATAAAATTATAAAAAAAACAAAAAAAAGGAATTATAGAAACTAAAGAGATAATTTTTTATGTATAAAAGGAGGCAACGAAGCGGTCCTCCACACATGAACACGCCTACCCCTTGCATGATCGCGGGTGCATTGCCGGTCTTTAGAGATAGGTACGCTTTTTTTTAATCAAATATGAGCTGATTTTCAGAGCTCGTTATTCATACACAAAATATATGAATAATTTTAGACCATCTTGATAAAATAAATAAAAACCAATGAAAAAAATGAAACAAGAAGGCATTATTTTATTAGATAAATTAAAATAATTATAGTGTGGAAAAATTGAAAGCGAAGAACCAGACGCAATCACTTATTCTTGCGACTAAAGCCTCCACCAACTGCCTGGAGAACCTTTTATAAAACTATGAAAAAGGGTTTGAACAAATATTCCCAGCGTATAGACATTTTTGACGTGTTTGGGAGTCAATAGCCCATATGAATTACAACCCCAACAGACCCGGTCCCGTCTAGACCTATTGTGTTATTTTTGTTTGACGTAAAACATTGGAGGCGTGAATTACGTATGGTACGAGAGATGTGTTCTTAATGTCCTCTTTTATCTTAGGTTATTGACATCCGTTTTGAAAGGGCGTATGTTATTAACCTTTACCATTTGTACTGAGAGAAAAGCTGAGAGAGAATTCAATGAACTCTACTCTATAAAGCCTCGAAGATAATTTTGTTTCAATCTGCGCTAAATGAAAACACGAGCTCACAGAATGCTCAGCGTGAAACGGTAGTTGTACTTGAAATAGTACTTGCACTATATTTCCCTGAGTGAAACGTTTAAGCGGCGTAAAAAGCCAGCTACACAATCGATGCGCGGACTGTGGCGTGTTTGTAAATATGTCCGTATTCTCATACCATATAAGACAATCATATACTCCATTGTCCGCTATACCGTAAGAAATACCATTAAGCGACGTTAAAAAGCCGCCAACACACCAAAAGCGGGGATTCCGGTGCAGTTGTCCACGGGCGCTGGTGAACTCTTACCTATAGAGGAGACCCGATTGCATTACCCGCTATACAATAAAAAACTATAAATTTTACTACAGATATTGAGTTTTTATTACGCTGAAAAAAATTGACACGAACTCGTGCAAAAAAATTACGGCTAAAAGTAACTAGGAATGCTTCAATTTCATCAAAAATAACTCAAAAAAATTCTATAATACAGTTAAAAATTCGAGTAAAAAAAACAAACGCGTATTAATATTTTGACAGCTTCATTGTTCGTTCATAGCAAATAATAATGCCGGTTTAATTGAAATAGTAGAGGCACAGAGCAAGTATTTTCAGCGTTGACAAGCTCCTTCGTATTCTAGAAGTGGGTCACAAATCAGAATCCTATTTCGATGACGTTGGCATATGCTCCCAGAGTAGTGAATGTAAATTAAATTAACATTTCAATATTCTAATTTAAACAACCTACGATTTTCTCGATCCAATTTAAGAAGAGCCTCGTAGCTTGTAGCTATATAACCTACCAGGAAGCGAGTATTATTGGGTTCGATCCCCGGTACGGATAAAAATGTATAATTTTTTACGGTATAGGTGATGCGGTTATTCTACGGCAAGAGATCACTACCATCCATGTAACCACGCTACAATCACATAGATCCACCAAGGATATGTGGTCCTCCAACCATGGGCGCACCTAGCCCTAGCAGAGTCGTGGATGCGCTAATGGCTTTCACATAAAGCGTTAGTCGCGTTGTCCGCTATATAATAAAAAGCTTGATTTATGAGAATCGTGAAAAGTGATACTGAAAATCATCGAAAATATTTTGTATTAATTTCGAGTACCGTGCTAATAAAACCGTATATTAAATATAGTTTATTCACATGGTAGGTATAAGTAAGGAATGACATTCGTTTTATTACAATAATTGAAACAATTTTTATACCATAGCGGACAACGGAGCGCATTGGTTGCGTTGCCGGGTTTTTAGGCCAAGCGGCACTTTTTAATGGCCTCCGATATCCTCACTCACTTACAGAAACACAGTACAAGTACCGTTATTCTGTAAGCCCATAGTATAACTTCGAATGAGCTAGCCCAATTAGTGCGTCAAAATATGCTTCAGCATGTCTCTCCCATGGGTGTAAAAAATTAATTACCAATACTAATAACATTAATAAATCAGAGTATTTTTTTATAATTGATCTAGATAGTTTAATATCTCTAGATAGAGACTGGAGTTATAAAGGTCGGCAACCCAAACGCATGGGCAGGGGATGTCCATGATCGGCGGCCTGCTTATCCTAGGTAAGCTTAAGTAGTCATATGCCTCACAAATTTTTATGGTATAGCTGACAACAGAGCTGGCATATATTGTAAGAGAACACCGCCGCTAATGGACAACCGCACCACAATACGCGCTTTGTTTGGTAATAGATTTAATAATAAACGATTGTGTTGCCGGCTTTTTGTGCTACATTAGCGGCATATATTCAAAGGCCTCCGATATCCTCACTCACTCAGCGATACACATTACAAGTACCGGTTCACATCTAAACGCCTTTATTCTGTACGCCCGTGATATCGCATCGGACGAGCCGGCCCAAATTATGCGTCAGCATATGCTTCAGTATAGCTCTACCACGGGTAATATAAAAATCCTTTTATTATTTTTAATATATAAATAGTGCAAATTTCATAATAGTTATTTTTTATGCTATTATGATACAATTGTTTTTAATTTACATCTTAAAGTTAAATTTATATCTATACAAACCAATTCTATTATCAAGCAAAAGCAATGAGAATGTTTTTCAAACGACGAAACGCATTATTACTTCAACAAATATTTTTTTAACTCAATTTTTTACCTTCACAACACTACTACATATAAATTAGTCAAATTAAAACTTACCTCGTATGTTATGATCGTCCTCGCCACCATATTTCACAAATACAAAGTAGAGAATCATTAAAAGTATTTGAAACACCATCAGCGGTGTATATTTCATGTTGACCAATTTAATGCCCATTCTGAAATGAAAACAAAACAAATTAGTTTTTCTTGTGTATTATGAAGCGAGAGATATCGGGTTGGAATCCCGGTCCGGATGATTATAATTTAATTTGTAATATACTCGGTCTCTAGAAGGCTTGATAAAAGCCGGCAACACAAACAATGCGCGAACTACGGCGCGGTTGTTCATGTATGACGGTGTTCTCTTGCAATATAGGATACCCACCTGTCCCATTGTCCGCTATAGAATAAAAAAAAGATTTATGTATGTATTGCAACTACTGGTACAAATTTTTTATTTATAGCGGCAACGGAGTAGATGGGTCTCCTCCATGGTGAGAGATCACCACCGCCCTTGGACAACCGTGCCACAATCCGCGTTTTGGTTCTTGTCGTTTTAGGCCAGTGTGATATAATTTAAATGGCCTGAGATATCCTCACTTACAAAGCGAATCGATGTGCAAATACTATTTCACGTATTCTGTAAGCTCGTGGTATCACTTCGGGCGAGGCGGCCTAATGTTAAGATACCCGGCCAATGTCAGGCCAGTTCTCGCTTCGTGGTAGGCTTAATAGACTAGCTACGCGACTCTCAAAATTATAAAATTTATATTTATAAGTACATACTACAAACTAGAAGTTCTATAATGATGTCACTTGAGATTTCAACATTAAAGATTCCAATCTTCATATATATTAACATGTACATTTGTACAATATATATATATATATATATATTTTAAACTAACTCTTTTTTAACTGTTTTCAGATATGGGCGTGTTTGTAAGCAGGCCGGTTCTTTAGTTATAAATGTTTAAGTAGCTGTATGACTTTAACTTAACCTTAAAATAAAAATGTCTCAATAATGCAAAAAAATTAATTGTTTTCACTCAAATCAACAAGTCAATCAAAATACATACCTCCTTATTTAGTTATCGATATCAGCGATAATTCTTAGAGAATAATAAATTCTTTATTTCCTTGAGTGGCACGCAATATGATATTTTTTTATAAATTTACTAATGCGGTGCAAATAAAACTGCATTTTATGAAATTTGACAATGTGTAATAGTCAACATAGAAGTGTGTCACAGACTATACAATTTAGTTTAACTAAAAAGTTTGATAGTTGATTATCCTTTTTCGTAGAGAATGCAAATATATGTATATGAAACCTTTTTTAAATTTTCATTTTTTTTGGCGCTGTCAAATCAACGAGAGTTTTTTTTAATTTTTTTATTGTATAGTTGACAACGGAGCAGGAAATAAACAACCGAGCAACAATACACGCTTTTGCTATATTCATGACTTTTTTGCCGCTTAAACGTCGTGATTTCATAGGTCTCCGACATAGTAACATAATAACTCAGGAAAACATTACAAGTGCTGTTTTAGTGATATTCTGTAATCCGTTAGTGTCACTTCAGACATGACAGATTCATTAGTGCATAAGGACATGCTTTAGCATGGTTATTCCATGGGTTTTAATAATTATTTTTTGTAATTAGATAAAAAAAACCTTATGTCCTATGTCCTCGTTAAAACCAGGATTACAAATAACGATTTAAGATCACGACAAAACTCACCGACATAATAACAAGAGTCGATCAACAGAAATGGAGGTGGGTACGTCAATGATGCGTGAAAAGATCGATAAATAGAGCAGAAAAAAACTGACTAATATCCAAGAGATAGAGATGATGATGATAGAGAGATGGCAAAATAAACCTTAGAAGACAGAATGCTGGGTGGGATGATGAGGCATATTGGAACACATGTCCAAACTGGCGAAGATTTACGCAGGGCAGGCAACAGTGGAAATTGCTGGAAGAGGACTTTGCCAGGAGGCATGTCGAAATCAGACACTTATTGTAAAGAATTACTGTATTTTTTTTCGGAATTTTTTGGCTTATTAGTATTACATAATGGCTATTAATATTTCAAAAAAAAAATTGTACTGAAATTTTTGAGTTAAAAATGGTGTAACTATCATTTGGTTTGGAAATAAGACTTGGGGACTTCACAAAAAGAGTACCTATCCCTAAAAGGTCAGAACGCACCCGTGGCATGACCGCTTATCCTATATGAGCCTCTTGCTTGCACCATTTCAATAAGTTAAATATTATTTACAGCATAAATAATTAACTAAAAGCAATCTCTCCATTCAAATGAAAGACATTTTAAATAAAATTACATAGAATTTTCCAGTGATTAATACCTAATAGTGCGCTACAGTTTTTGCACCGAGAAGTAATTGAATTTCAAATCCATAAGGAGAGCTTGGCTGCAATATAACCTAGATTTTATCAGTGTCCTATTAATATTTTATTTGTATTTATTATATAACGAGCTTATTGCTTTTAAAAAGTTTAAAATAATTGATATTAATTCAAGACTACAAATTTACTTATTTAATACATCTAATACTAAAATGTACCCACGGCCTAGCAAGGACTGGGGTCCATGGATTTTGCCGTTTTCATAAAAAATCTACATTAGAACTGACAGAATACCACCTTCAAAAAGTTTTTTTAAATTATATAGTACTTAACGGGGCAGTTTTTCTTGTTGAAAAGAGATCATTCTTTTCCATGGACAACTTCACTGTAATCTACGCTTTGGTTGTGATTCTGATTTTTATTCGGTTTATGAGATATAACTTGGTGGGCCTCAAATAATTTCAGTAATTCAGTGAAACAATACAAGTACAACATCATGCTGATATTCTCGGAGTATTCGGATGAATCGCCCTAAATAGTGCGTGTTTAAAATTCACCCGTGGGAAAGCCGTGAAATTGGGCCACGTCAAATTAAAACTGTATCAAACAAGCAGGAGGCTCACCTCTGATTCTCCGCCCATGAATACCCTCAGGTCTTGCAGGTCGTGGTGCGACATGAGCGTTAACCATGACTTTGGTCTTGTCCATGTTCATCTTAAGACCCACCTGTTGGGATACCTTGTT
>DWCF01002924.1:0-21749 GCA_018230265.1 Delias oraia | reverse complement strand
CACTCAGCGAGCTGTGAAGAGGCCAATGCTTGGAGTCTCACTGCGAGATAACCGATATTTCCCGCCGTATTAGTCAGTTGAAATAGCAATGGGCTGGCCACATCGATTGACGAAACGATAACCGATGGGTAAGAAAGGTTCTCGAGTCGCGACCGTGTACAGGAAAGGGCAGAGTGGGACGTCCCTCCACGCGAGGACGCATTAAATGGGCGTCTTTGGGGGAGTCCTATGTCCAGCAGTAGGTTTTAATAAGTTAAATGAACCTGGAAATTTTATAAAAATATAACAATGTGATGTTCCTTTTTTCTGACTGAGTAAAGCTGTTGTAAAGATATCATTTTCAAAATGATTTTATTAAGTTTTAGTGAGTATTACATGTTTTATTCAATATTTCAGCTCAAAGACCGAATGGCGTGTACGTGCTATATCGGCGACGAATCTGCACTTGCGAACAAATCACATTTACGTCAGCTCAGATGACATTAAGGAGAGTGGTTACACATACATCCTGCCAAAGAATTTGCTCAAAAAGTTTGTCACCATCTCTGATTTAAGGGCACAGGTAACTAACAGATATATGAGTGTCTGATTTTCACTATATGTTTTTTGTTTATTTAATAATATAGACCTCTTAATTTCCAGATCTCTTGCTATCTTTACGGAACTTCGCCGCCAGACAACCCTCAAGTGCGTGAGGTTCACTGCGCAGTACTACCTCCACAATGGGGAACT
Organism: Delias oraia; assembly: GCA_018230265.1. NCBI lineage: Eukaryota > Metazoa > Arthropoda > Insecta > Lepidoptera > Pieridae > Delias > Delias oraia. The sequence goes on along the minus strand of DWCF01002924.1, from coordinate 21,017 downwards.
CACCAGACTGTTCATTTGCCAAAACATTTGCCCAAACATCCGGCGCTTGCGCATCTACAACCACTTGGCTGGATGCACACCCAGCCAAACGAGCTACCACAACTGTCGCCACAGGTATTAACTAAGCCCATTTTTGTTATTAGACAAATTTTACATAAAAGCATAGATCTTGAACTTGAATATAAAATTATATATTTATAATATCAGCACTCTGTTCGTGAAATAAAGATATTGGTTTTTATATGCAGACAAAATATTTATTAGATAAAGTATACTATTTTTATCTGTCGTGAAAACTTGCACCTGTAAAGACAAAAACAACATATAAAGCCTTTATTTGATGTGTACTGTATGAAACTACTATTATTTTTTGTGTTCTATATAACTTTTTAATACTTCCAATTTCCTCAACCTCTTAGTTCGTTGTGATGAATTCAGTTCATGTCAAACACTACATTTATTAATCCTTTTGCGGATTTCACGGAAAATTAAAAATAATTAAAGATAATTAAGAAATGCTATAAATAGCCTACTACAGTGATTTTATTTACATTTTTTTTTTTATTCAGGACATAACAGCACACGCGAAAATAATGGCAGACAATCCATCATGGGACGGCGAGAAAACGATTATAATCACTTGCTCCTTTACACCTGGTTCCTGTTCGCTAACTGCATACAAACTGACCCCCAGCGGTTACGAATGGGGTGTTAAAAATACAGACAGAGGAAACAACCCAAAGGGCTACCTTCCCAGCCATTACGAGAAAGTCCAAATGTTATTGTCCGATAGATTCCTTGGTTACTTCATGGTACCATCGCAAGGCAGTTGGAATTATAACTTCATGGGTATGTTTAAGATCTCTGTTTTCCTATTTTATACTTATAAAAACACGACAAATATGTTTCTCTTAGTGTACGTACTAACAGTTGATGACTTTTAATGCTTTTAAAGGTCTATACATTTTAATGTATAAAATCATAATTGTTATGTGTAATAGATTGAAAGGAAAAGGTTGAAAGTTTTTGCCACTGTGTAATAAATCATTAACAACAAGATGTTTCTATTCTCCAGGTGTTCGTCACGATCCAAATATGAAGTATGGTATACAATTGGGCAACCCTCGTGAATTCTACCATGAGGTTCATCGTCCGGCGCATTTCATGAACTTTGCGGCAATGGAAGACGCGTCCGCACCAACCTTGGCCGCTGATAGAGAAGACCATTATGCTTAAATTATATATCAGTTTTCTGTAGTTTAATAATATTGAAATTGAAAACTGTAAATAAGAATAAATGTTTTTAAGAATTGTCGATGTTGTATCTAGATAAAAAAAGCAGTGGCCATTTTGACAAAATTTTACCTAAAACTAGCAATACAAACAAACTTCGATTCTTTAGGCCTGGTACACATGGCATTTTCCTGCACGTTTTTTTACAGTATACGCATTAACGTATAAACAGTGACCATACAATGAACTTAAACCTATTCACACGACGATTGTACTGCAAAAAAACATGTACCACTTATACGTTTAAAAACATAGCAAACGGACTTGTCAAGCAAATCGAATGAAATTCGGTTCGCAGCGGCATATGGTATAGCTGTTTTTCTATTAGTTTCTAAAGGAATCAATATTTACCATGTTAACACCCGGTTGAATATACGTTAAAATAACGTGCAAGTTGTTTTTATTTAGTTTACAACGCTGTGTTACCATTCGGTCCTGACAGCTTTTACGCCGACAGTAGGCGGGAAAAAAAGTCCCAGACGCAGCGCTGTACTCGCGAGAACATAATGTGGCCATATTTAATGAGTAAAAAAATTAACATATTAGCATATTATATAATTAATCAAATAATACTATTTCCTAAAAAAGTCAACAAGGGCTTCTTGAAAATGTATTGCTTTAAGCTCAATTTTAAAACGAATATGTATTCTTCCAACATAGTCTTTATAGTCATAGTCTTCCAAAAGGTTAACAACCGAATTACTGCCTGGCAAATTTATTCTGGTTTTTTAGATGCGTAAATAATATATCAAAATTTCACCCGTTACTAAAATGGTTGGAAATTTTTTAATTCAAAAGTACCGTCGTAATGCACGGCTTAAATAGGAAATGTCTGGCAACACGGCTATTTTTCAGTTACACCCAAAAAAAAAATCAATTTTATAAATTTTAACAAGAGCACATTGCACCTATATTATCGCTTTCAATAGTATTTTTGTAGTTACTAACAAATTACAAATATTTCAGAGCCTGACTATTGTCAGATTTTTGTACCTACTTTATTTAAAAGTTCCAGTGATCTAACACTAAAAATACTACAAGTATTAAGAATCCAATACAATAGGAATATTACAATATTGACAGTAATTTGAGTTTAGTGAAGGATCTCACAATCCTATGACTAATCAATAATCAGGACGACCCGAACATGAACACAACTTAACTTTCTCCATTTACGTTACGTTTTTCACCATCATTCTTTCACCACTTTAAAGTTATCAGCATAAGTTTTGGCTCAAATCTCAATTAAACCTGTGAAAATCTGGAGCAACGTCTCAACGAGTTTACACTTGACAACTAGTGCTACCGACAAGTTGGTATAGGAACTATTTGAAACGTACTTTAGTTAAAAACTCAAAAAATCTACCGAAACAAACAAACTTGCTAACATCAACGAACGACAATATGGCAAATCTTCAAATTTATTTTCAAATATCACTGCTGGACTTCTTGCATGAAAAGGACTACGTTATATAGCTATGTATGTAACATATAAACTTTATTCATCACAACCAACCAAACCGTATTAATGTAATAATATGTGAATTGGGATTTCTATTGTGTATCTATAGCCTATATATATTTTTATATATAATAGTATTATTTTTATATATAATGACGCAGGTAGCGTCAAATGAAAATGTCATTTTGACGTAGACATACGCGCCTGTTAATTGTTTTTAAAATCTGATTTCATTTAAAAATCAACAATCTCCGCTAACCAAGTTTTATTGTAATATTAAAACTTTAAAGAATTAGATCTTAAACATATATTAATTTAAGATAGATAAGTTAAATTATTACAATGGGAGATCAAGATGATTACGAAGATAGCCAATTTCCTGATAACGATGAGTTTGTTCCGTATGTAACGGCCGGTAACCTTCCACAAAGAAATGGTGCAAAAGTAAGCCTATGGGGCAAAGTTACTAAAATTACAGGGAGTGAAGGTTTCCATGTGAAAACTGTCGATGATCAAGAAGTTCTTATAAGATTAAAAAAGCCACTAAATGAATCACTTGAAGGTTGGTACGAAATTCACGGTGTATCGCAAGGAAAAAGTATTTTATGTGATGAGTACGTACCCTTTTCTGAGGAAATGACAAAGAAAATTGATATTGGAAGCCATAAAGCGTTGGCAAAACTACTTACTGCTTTAGAGGACCCTTGGAATCTTGGGGATCAGGGAGATTGTATGATGGATTAGAAATTATGTTTTTTTGTATCATTATAATTGTAACTAATATAATATATATAAATAAAACAAGCATTTTTATATAATCAGCTATTTTTGGAATTTTATACTTATGTTATTATAAGATTTAAAATATCTAAAAATATTATTAGTAATATACAACTTTATTAATATTTCTTAATGATTACCAACAATTAACACGGGTATAAGCTGTAATGCCACCAATTTCTTTGTTCCGCTGTTTCTCTAGTTTTAGTCTTCGTTCATGCATTACAGCATTAGATAATGCTCCTTCAATACATGTTACTGGACGATTACTGAAAACAATGAATACACAATATTATTATATATTGAAATTATTTTTTCAATTATGAGAAAGTCTACTTAAATTTAATTAATATTCATATCTATACTCGGAGGAATTTTTATTTTTATTTGAATCTATTCACACGATAGAAAAATACTTTATTAGTGTCTTATATTTTACTATGTATCTTTCTTGATACAATGTTTAATTGAAACTTACTATGGTTTTCCAGAAGATTGTTCTGTATCTGCATGTCTAGAAGTTACTGGCCGTGCCTTGCCATCTTTCAAAGCCAAGTCTGTGAGATATTTCTTAATATATTGCTTAAGATGTATGTTCTCTTTTGCAAGTTTCACTTTTTCACTCTTCAGACATATTGTTTGCACTTTAGCTCTGTTAACTTTTAATAAAAACTTTTCCATTTTTCTAAACTCCTTGTATTCATCCTGTTTAGATTAACTATATTGAAATTTTTAATACTCGTACCCACTTAAAACATAAATATATGTTCTCACATTTGTTAGTCTGGGAATCAAATATATCAGTCAGACTAACTATATTTTAGGGGCCCTTTGAGTAGTACCAATATATATATAGTTTATATAATCTCAGGATAAATCTAAATAATATCTAAGTGACATTAGAGAATTCAGTGTATCTTAAAGTGAGGATATTCTACATAGTTTGTGCTTACTGCATTAATGTTAGGTTAGGTTTGTTATATTATTGTTACAATAACTTGAATTCTCTCCAAGTTTATTTTATTGTTCTTTTGAAATTTAGGTACTATTCACGAACAGGATTGGCGCTAAATAAAAATCGCCAATCTCGCGAAGGGGCACCCTAATGTATATTTCAACCAATATATCTATAATATATTAAATTTAGCCTCCGACAGGTATTCATGGAGGTCCAAAGGGTAGGCCTATGTCTAGCAGTAGACCTCTTACGGCTGAGATGATGATATTACATTTAAATTGATTTATGTAGTTTTATACATGTATATGTAGAAACAATAGTTTTAACTGATTGAAACTAAATTTACTGAATAACTTACTATCATAGCGGTATCTAAATTCTCATAATCCATAGATATATCGTCAGAATCTATTCCTTCTAGAATAGCATCGTCACCATTTTCATATTTGCTGCATATTCGCGCCATTTGTTGTATCTTCTCAATCTTCTGAAGCATCTTCTCTAAATGCTGTTTGTTTTAAAAATTATTTATTTACCATTGATCTTAAAAAAAACATAAATTTACGTATTTTTACTATAAAATGTTTTGGACACTTCTATTTGGAAATACAGTTTGAAAGAAGCGAATAAAATTCTAATGACTTTATTATTTTTAATAAACTACACGGTATAGACATACTTATAGGAAGTACTAAAAACATTCGATTTAACATACCTACAGGTAACTTTAATTAAATAACTTGATTTAATCATGGTTGGTTTGGTAATGTTTAGAAAAATAGTATTATTGATCTTATATGTATCTTATCCACATTAAATTTGAAATTGTTAATTCATTTTTGCAAATTCGTATTTAATTTTACAGACAACCGTTTAATGCAACATACGGCCTATATAATTATTGGATTTTCGCTTCGTTTGAGTCTTATATTATATTTATTTGATAGTCTATATTAAATTTTGAACAAATATCGTCTCAAAGGTATGATCTGAATCAGTGTTTACTTATTACGAATCTTCTGGTCATAAATAAAATTCAGTGGGATTTCGATAAGTCGAACTTCAAGTTGTAATGAGTTTTCGAATTAATAAGAAATTGAGATACATAGGATTTATTTTCTAACACTTTAACTTATAAAGGTGCAGTTTAAAAGAATATATTTAGACTTGTGAAGTTAATGTTAAACTTCAATTATTTGACTTTATGGTACAAATTTATTCATATAAATTTAAATGTACTTAAAAAAACGTTTAAGGCGTTTAGATTTTGGAGAAGTCCAAGTAAGAAACCCTTTTTTTTTGAATGGCTACTTGCTGTACGACCATACGGTCCTGACAGCTTTATCGCGGGCTTTGGGAGACGAGCACAACCTCGCACGAGATGGAGTAAGAAACCACAATATTTTACTACTAAAACTTACGGAGTCTCGCTTATGAAACTCGAACTACAGAGAATAAATATTCTTATCAACGCTTCGTAGGGAAATAAAACTTTGTTCGAGTTACAAAGTCTAATTAATCGGAGATACGGCGTATTAAGAGCTTTAGCTGAAGGCATTAAATTTAGACTTAATGAGGATTTCGACTAAACGAGGTTCGAGATATCGCGAGTCCACTGTACATTTACCTTTATAGCATCGGTGCTAGCATCAACCAAAACTTCTAACATCTCGCCTTCAATGTGCCTGTTCGTTTTATTATCTTTCTTCATATGCCAATACTTCGTTGCCAAATTCTCTCTGTGACTGTTAAGCCGATTCAATTTGTAGCTCAGTGAATTTGTTGTTTTCGTCCATTCTTTTTGCAATGACAGCAGATTTTCCTGTTTTAATTATACATATTAGGTAAAAATAATAAGAGAATATTGAATTGTTTGTAAAAGGCTAATTTTATGAATATTTACAGGCAAAGATTGTGTTGAGAATATATCTTATATTACATATAATATTCTAAAAAAGGTTTTTCTATTATTTTTTTATGTTTCATATTATTATCGAGGTAAAGCCTACTGCCAGTTTTACACAATAAATTCAGTTAATTTATTAGTTATTCTTTGATGTGGGGGATAAAGTTTAATTTTAATGTGTCCGTAGCTAAACTGAGGTTATAGAAATTTACTATAAGTACAGAGGTACATTATCCATATTTTGATATTATAGACATCAGTGATACTTATAATTAGGATTTATAATATGTAGTTCGCTTACAGTTGCCTGTTGTATTTGAATCTCATTCCTGAATATATCTCGTTGATAGAAATCATCTTTCTCCTGGAGTGACAGATAGTGACTCATAATGGGGTTATGTTGCTCCAAGTAATTATTATAAGTGTCACGCAGTTTATTCCAATATAAATCTATTTCTAGCTGCATTGGACGGCATAGAGAACTCATTTCTTCTTCGTGCTATAAAAAAACTGTGTTAAGTTGAATGGCGCCTTTTTAGTAATTTTTCTTTTCAAGCAATTAATTCTATTATTTTTAATTCTTAGACTGTTCGGGTGTTTAATATTATTATTAAAAATATATATATTTAACAGGTACGATAAATCAAGATAAATAAAATAAAATGCAAAATATTTTGATACTTTTCGCAATTTGCGCCGTGCACCACAATTATGTAGAATCAGCTGCCAGCAGAAGTATTTTCAACCCAATATGACTTGGGGACCTTCAAAAAAAACGTCTTATCTCTATATGGCACGTACCCGGACCTCCGCAATGTGCTTAGGATCGATTATCCTAGGAGGCACTTATCACGATCGTTAATCTTTTTTCATAAAAAAACCTATCGTTATATTTATAATATATCTACAATCAAAACCGAATAATCACATCGCTTCGAACGAGCAATTGGTTATAATCGCCAGATTGAAGTTCACGTCCGTATCCCTAGTAAACATTTTGTAAACCGCCTATAACCACCTCAATCACCGTCTGTAACGCCTATTACTATAAATTTATAAAATATACAAAAAAATTGTTGTCTTTATCGATCATTCAGTAAGATTATATCAATTAATGTGGGCAGTTTTATTTATGATGTGATTTTAAGCCGAATAATACAATACAAAAATGACATTCTATATCCAAAGGTGGGTCTATAAGCTTAACTCTTTCTTGAAAAGACAAAAATAACATTTTTTTTACACTAACCAATCAGGTTTTACTTACAACAAGTAACCCTAGATGGCGCGAATATTCTTAATTACAATGACTTTTAGTGCTCTCTCAACTGAAACTCATTCTCTGAAGTGTGAAACGTAAAATGCAAAAAATATTTGAGCCGGGGCTAAAAACAGACTAAAATTAATCAATACTTTAAGAACTAGTGTAGTCTTATAATCCATACTATAAGCTATGTACATTTTGTATTCTGATTACATATTTCTTAATAAATATTTTTATTTATTTACTGGCATAGCATTTGACAAGTTCACATACATAACTTACAAATAGGTGTACTAGTATAGACTAGTTAGATGATGTAACTACACAACATTACTGTATAGATATTGGTATTGCTTATAACAGCTATCGGATATAACGTCGGCAAATATATAGTCCCTTTAAAGTCGCTTTATCAGGTTAAGACTGTAGTTTCTGCTATACAAAAGCCTATAAGGCTGTGTTAAATCAATTACACGCGGCTTCCTGTAATCATTGCGTCAAAGTTTCCGCTTCCTCTGTCCGCTTAAATGTAACTGAAACTATGACAGCCGAGTCATTTGTAATTGTATAATAGACAGACAAAAAGATCATCTAATTCCGTCCCATGACCAATTACTGTCATGTTTAGAAAAGTATTCGAGCGTTGGACACACGTAAATATAAGTCATGACTTTGCGTGGTTTGTTGGTATAAGCTCGCTGTAATGGTAACAATATGATACAAACGTTTTCAATACTTTTATTATGTTCTATTTTAATGGACACAAATGTAAGTGTTTGCGATTTTATTAAAAATCCAAGATTTCTAAATATTTATTGATTTAAAAAATAAAACGTTAAATAATATAATTATAATTTATACAAATTTTTTATATAAAAATTTTGCAACCTTTTGATACATTGCACAAATCGTTTCAATAACTATCCAATTTATTTATAAAATATATTTTTCTTTTACATTTCGTACATAACAGGGTCTAAATTGTCGTACTGAGGGAAGTTTAAAAAGCGATGAGTTGAAGAAAATCTTTAACAACTGCTTGAGACATAACGAAGGAACCAATGGTAACAAAAATTCATCAGATGATTATGCAGATAGTTCGGATAGATCAGACAATGATAGAAAAAGAAAAAGCAACGGGGAGGAAGTAAATCATTGGATGGACGAACGTTCAGACAGAGCTCGCTACGAAGGGCGTGGTAGACAACACTATGACGATTCAGATGGAAGTAATCAATACAGTGGCAGATCTTATCAGAACGGTCGAAATAACAGAGACCGAATGGATAATGGTCACAAAATGAATGGAGAATCTAGAAGCAATAATAATTATCAAACTGACAATTACAATAGACAAGACAATCAAGATAGCAAATACGGAAGTGTAAGCATTTTAAAAATAATATTTCGATTTTTTTTAAAGTTTATGTTCGACTAGACTATGAGTTACTAGAAGTATATTATACATAGGTGTACAACTTTATTTCCGCCGTTTTTAAATGGCAGACATTGGATCAGGTCTTATATTATGGTAAGAGAACACCGCCGCCCATGGACAACCGCGTCAAAGTCCGCGTATTAGTTGTGTTGCTGGCTTTTACGCTGCTTGTGACAAATTTAATGGCCTGCAATATCCTCACTCACTCAGCAAAATACAAAAATAAACAGCAAAAGTTTTGCAGTAACTAGAAGTAGATCATAGATGTCATATTGTAAGTTTAGGTATTTTTAAACATAACGCAATAGCCCACAGCGTTTCATTGTACTGTGTTTCGCAGCGTGAGTGAAGACATCGGAGGCTCTTACAAGTGCCGCTTAAGCGGTGTAAACAGCCAGCATCACAAACAATGCGCGAACTGTAGCGTGGTTGTGCATGGGCGGCAGTGTTCTCTTTCTATTTAGAAGACCACCTCCTCCGTTGTCCGCTATAGAATAAAAAAATCCATTTGTTTATATTAATACAGAAAATCAAATTTCAAATATGATTCGAGATCAGACTTTCAGTCCAATAAAACACATAATGTGCCATAACATGAGGCTTAATACAGGAGTCACAGCGAAACATGTACGCAATCCCTACCCACCGATACAAGAGAGAACGATCTGAAAAAAATTCAGGACAGCGAAGTCAATACAACCCGAACCCATCAAGAAACGATGAAAGTTACCGCGACAAGAATTCTAACAGCTCTAGAGATGAAAAGGCCTGTGCTATGCATTGTTTTCTTGATAACTTCCACATGGTAAGTAGGTTGTGCCTTAAAGATTCACAAAACAAAAAATCTAATAATTATTGGATCAAATAAAATTTGAAATTTTGTAACGACATCGGAGCAAGTGGGTCTCCTATACTGTAAAGGAACACCGCCGTCCATGAACAACCGTAGCACAGTCCACGCATTGGTTAAGTTGCCGCATTTCTGTGCCACTTAAACGGTATTTTTTGGTCCTCCAATATCATCTCTCACTCTGTGAAACACAAAACAAGTACCGTTTCACATTTGTATTCTGTGAGCCCGTGGTATCTCTTCGAACAAGCCGGCCAAATTAATGCTTCAATAGACATACTGTATCACGTTATTTTTTTATAGACAGGAGAGAACGGAATGCCAGATCGTTATCTGGTAACCAATGCGATGACAAAAAACGTAAGGAATGAGGATTTAAGAGACTTTCTTCAGGAGTCCATAGAAGAGTGCTTTCAAATTCTCGATAATGGTAAGAGATAAAGTAAGAGATGTTACAAACTAAGACAACTGTTACACGTTTTAGAACTATATTACGCGTAGAAGCTTTATATATAAATCCTTCTTCACCAAAATCGCTTAAGAAACGAAAATATAGGTGTGAAAATAAAGTCAAAAATTAAAAAAAAATATTGAACATATTGATTTCTTGCTTTTCGATATTTTGAGTGTAGGTAAATTACATAAAGAATGTAATTCATTTATGTACCCACCTAAAATACAGAGTGTGCATTTTTTTTTAAATTTTATCTGTAATGGATATAATGAAATCTATATATATATAATAATCTAATTTCTATATTCTTAATCTCTATAATCTTTCAGAAAATACCGAAGATAAGTGTGAATTTTCAAAAAAACTATTAATCTGTTTATCGGAGAAGGGCCGAGCCAATTGTGACGATTGGAAAGACGATATTCAATTTACATAAAATAATATCTTATCAGTTTTATTTCATACTAAATATACATATAAATAAAAATATAATTTATAATAATATCTACCATATAAAAGTTTTACTATTTACTTTGAACATTATATTGAATATTTCTGTGATTGTCTATTAATTTCTCTTTTTAGATACTTTAAACTTAAATTTGATATAAGTAATAACTATTTAGTCTAAATTAATAACAATATTTGTAATTAAAGAATAACTTCCTCAAAAATTTTGATAAAAACTCGAAAATAAATAATTGCACGTTAAATTTAAATATTATAATAATACCAAAACTTCTATCACTTATTAACATATTGTAACAAGTAAATATAATTTTTGTTCGTTATAAAAGTCTGTAAGCAATATTTATTCCGGTTAAACTTGAGTGTGAAATTATAATTAAGGAACTATACCTACCTACCAATGCTGTTTTAATAACTTAATAAAAATATACCTCAAGCCGGGTGTCGTTCTTTTTAGTAGCTCTTTCAATCTCTGTCTCATTTTTATAAGACTTGAAGTCTCTCTCCTGTATAAAGGTGATCAACATGAGTTTGAAGTCCGCTTTATCCTGATTGTCTGTTATTTCCATCTCTTCTCTTTCCCACATTTCCAAGAAATTATTCTTCTGTTGCTCATAATTCGATTGAAGTTGGTCAAGTCTGTGCGTTCCAATTCCTAGAAGCATATTATACATTCATCATATTTCACAGTCATTTTTTGTATTGTTTAGCGGTCAATGCAACAGGCGGGTATCCTCTATGCCTATGGTAAAATATTACCGCCGCAAATCCGTAGTGTTGCGGACTTGTTAAGGTTAATAATTTTAAGGCCTTCTATCCTTACTCACTCAGCGAAACAAAGTACAAGTACTGTTTCACGATGGTATTTTGCGAGTGTGTGATATCACTTCGCACGAGATAGCTCAATTAGTGCGTCATTATATGCTTAAGCATGGCTCATCCACGGCTGTGACAGTGTTAAGACAGTCGCCCGGTCACTGTCAAGCCCTCCCAAAGACCGAATAAATTATAAATTAATTTAATATTTTTTAGACTCTAAATCCTAAATAGTTTAAATTAGTTGATTCGGGTAGAATTATGTTATTTTCAATGACCGAAATGCAGATAAATAAATGCTATAAATATTATTATAATTTTTATTGACCGATTTTAATAAATTAAATCTTATGGTAATTTATTGAATGACAATACAATCTTGTATTTCACGATTCAATTACTCACTTAAGAAATAAGTCAAAGTTTCTGTGTGAGTCTGAAACGCTCGCCGATGCTGCTCATCTGAATCTTCAATAGCTCTCGTAAGTGATGAAATAAGACGGTTCTTTCGTTCCACAAGAAAATTGAAACTGGCAGCAAACCCCTAGGTCAATAAATTACAAAATATATGATGGCGTCAGAGATGGTCGAGTGGCATTCTCGCTGTCATCACTTGGCAATTCAGGCACTTTTTCAACTCTTTAAAAAGAATGCGCTCAATGTTCCCTAATACTGTAACGACGGCCCTAATGACGAATTTAAGTTGACAAAACTACTCTATTCATTCAATTCTCAATACTCAAGAACCAGACTACCAATTGACATAATACCCACGCCCTTCCGATTCGCTGCTTTTACGCACAAAGCTAAAAAAAATATAAACTTTCTTTTGAGACGCCCTTATATTATAACATTTCTTTAAAATCTGGTTATATTATATAATATTAAATAAATATAGTCGTTTTATCTGATTTAATATCAAGTATAGAAATTGTCTTTGTCTGTATTGCGTCGTTGGATGAGGCCTATGTCCAACAGAGGACTTGATAGGCTGCTGATATAGAAATGTATGTCTCATACTTATGCACGTTAAATTTAATGTTAAAGATGACGCTTCAAAAATCTTTTTATTTATTATACTCACCTGAATGTCCGATTCCATTTGACGACATTTTATTCTCCGTAGAATATAACGCCATTCTTGGTTTATTTTCGCTGTATTTATTTTACTGAACGATTCTTCCTTGTCTAATTTATTCTGAAAAAAAATAGTTACGCTATCAAATCAACAACTGTATCTAAATAGATAAAACAAAAAACCACACCCGTGGAAGAGCCATGCTGAAGCATATGCTGACGCACAAATTGGGCCGGCTCGTCTGAACTGATACCACGGGCTCACAGAATACTAAGCGTGAAACGTTACTGGTTTTGTGTTTCGCAGAGTGAGTGAGGATATCGGAGGCCCTTAAAGGTGCGGCAACACAACCAATGTAGCGGAGTGTAGCGCGATCGTTCATGTTGCGGTGCGGTGAACCGCAACATGAACCACCGCAACCTGAAGGTTGCGGTGGTGTTCTCTTACCACATAAGAGACCCACCTGCTGCGTTGTCCGCTATACTATAATGTTTTTTAATAATAGTTTCAAAATTTTTCAACTATTTTACTTGTATATTGCGAAAAAGATTTGTAAATACTGTTTTATCACCATTTTCATAACTTACTTTAATGAACCTGGCAATCAGTTCGTGTTTCCTCCGCCTCGCTTCTTCTTCTACATCAGCTCTATGCTGGAGATATCTCGCACGTTCCTCGTCAGACATGCGCGCTAATTTATTCACTTTACTTTTTTTCGGCATTTTGATATAATTCAGGGAGTATTATACGCAAATTAAGAAATCTAATAAGGTTGTACTGTTTGGTAAAAGAAAGCTAAGTAATCTATTGGTAATATAGCTAGTATTGAACAAACAATTCATGGCAACAGGTGTTTTAAAAATCAATTCAATTATGTAGGTATCTATAGAAAACAAATATGTAGGCGTAACTAAATAGTCGCTCAGCATAGCAACGTTTGAATTGGCTGATAATCATTTACCCGCGGGAGAGCCATGCTGAAGCATATGCGGATGCACTAATTGGGCCGGCTCGTCCAAAATGACACCACGGATTCACATAATACTCAGCGTGAAACGGTACTTGTACTGTGTTTCGCAGAGTGAGTGAGGATATCGGAGGCCCTTAAAAGTACAGCCTGAGTGGTGTAAAAAACCGGCAACACAACCAATGTTGTTCATTGGCAGCGGTGTTCTCTTACCATATAGAAGACCTTCTCGTGAGGAAGTTTGTATATAGATTAAAACTTTTAACTTTTATTACATCCTTATTTGTTTTATACTATTACAGTACTTACAGTTATAATTGAAAAATTGTGGTTTATCTACAATAGTTACCATAGCAACGTATTTGTTTACAACTACTTTGACAATCATTATCATCATTTCAGCCGTAAGACGTCCACTGCTGGACATAGGCTTCCCCCTTGGACTTCCATGAATACCTGTCGGAGGCGACCTGCATCCAGCGTCTGCCGGCGACTTTTATAAGATCGTCTGTCTACCTTGTGGGTGGACGTCCTACGCTGTACTTGCCAATAGTTACTTTGACAATACTACGTTGTCAATTTCCTAGTTTATCTACAGTAGTTACCATAGCAACGCATTTGTTTACGGATTCATTCAACTTGTCTAATTCTAAAATGATCTAGAATAAAGCAATGGACACGCAATCATCAGGGACTTTACAGTCACCATCTACTTTCTCAGAGAGTTCGAAAACCGGTAGCAGTAGATCTCAAGGGAGTGCCAAAGATGAGCCAGACTTTACTAAAGATAACTGTATGTATTACAATTATAAAAGCCACAAAATTCTTGACATTTATTCTTAAAATAACTTAACAAATACAGGAAAAGTGTATAAAAATATAGTAAAACAAACAAAATATAGATCGTTTTAAAATCCTATGTTCATTATAGTAGAACCATATATATAATCTGTATTTTATTAACATTTCCTTATCCTATTCAGTCACAAACCCCGTTGTATCTTTACGTAATGACTGCAATTCAGTGCTGTGTGCTTCCCAGCTTGTGTTAGGTATTAGGCTTCAAAGACCAATAGTAAGTTAGCCATCCCTAAAAAAATCCCTTATGTAAAACGTTCATAATTTTTTAATGGTATAACGGAGCAGATACTCCTATATGGTAATAGAACACCGGCGCCTATGGACAACCGCGATATAGTTCATGCTTTGATTGTGTTGCTGGATTTTTACACCACTTAAGCGTAATTTCAAGGGCCTACGATATCCTCACTCAGTCGGCGTAACACAGTACAAGTACCGTTTTACGCTAAGTAGTCTGTGAGCCCGTGGTATGAACCTTGGAAGAGCGAACACAGTTAATGCGTCAGCATGGCTCTCCCACGGGTGTGACATTATTAAAACATTCACCCTGCCTCCGTGTAACCCTTCCAAATACCTAATAAATTATAAATTAAATAATATTTTTTTGGTTCGCCTACGGATTTGCACCCCGTACCTCTCACTTCGTGGTAAACCTTTAAGCTACGAGGTTCTCATAATAGTTTATTAAGTTAAAACCTCTTTTACTCAGCTGCGTCGCCCATTGACTTGGAATGCCACATACAAGCAGAGCGCATCACAAAAATTTTAGACGAAACCATTTACAAAACAAAGATGACGCTTTGCCTGCCGCACCTCGTCCAGGAGTACAAAACGCTCAGATCCATTCTAACAACCCAGCACATGGAAGACTTGGTGTTTATATTTGAACAATATGATAACCCACTGTTTTCCACCAGCCTTCTTAATTTGGACGCATTGGAAGATATAAAAGCTGTAAGTGCTGTATTATTATTTTTTTATGGAAACGGTGGCAAATGAGATGAAGGTTCATTATATTTCAATTTAAAACTTCGTATCATATCTCATCTTCTTACCACCTTAAAACAGACATGTGCTATGGGAAAAAATGCAACGTTTATACGGATTTGTAACCATTTGTAATCAATTTCACACCTGTGGGAGAGCCATGATGAAGCATATGTGGACGCACCAATTTTGCCGGCTCATCCAAAGTGATACCACGGACTCACAGAATACACAGCGTGAAACGGTACTTATACTGTTTCGTTGAGTGAGTGAGGATATCGGAGGCAATTAAAAGTGCCGCTTAAGTGGCGTACACAGTCGGCAATACAACCGATGCGCGGACTGTGGCGCGGTTGTCCATGAGCGGCAATATTCTCTTACCATATAGGAGACCCACCTGCTCTGTTGTCTGCTATATTATAAAAAAAATCTCGAATAACGTTTTGATTGATTCCTCTGCATTTTGTATCTGTACGGAGCAGACATTGTTACCGATTACAGCGTTCAAATTATTTTTAATTTGTTCAAGGGTGACGTTTCATTGAAGAATCGGTTAAATCCAGAATTAGGTCATCTAGTCTATATCCTTAATAGTTACCCACAGCTTAAGCCGAAAGTAATAGAAATGGCCGAGCAGGTGAGTGAAATCAAACATATCTTCATTCAAATAGATCAAACCAATCTCAATTCATTCATTCACAGAATCAAATCAATCAATCATGGATGAAAGGTCACTTAGTCTATGGTTACAGACTGTTCTCGAACGCTTCCAAATCTGTGATGAATTCTTTATGAGATTCTGTGATGAGTTTTTTATTAATTCTAGAAGATAAATTGTATTTATTTTTATATAGACGAAATTAATGAAATATTTTCTTTAAAATTAACACAGTTAAAAAAAACCTTATCATGTCAATTGGCATAAATAATAATTAACAACTATGCACTTGCTTTAGTTATAAACAGTTTTGAAGGACAATAAAATTAATTTTTATTAATTTAAAAATTATGAATAAGAGGATGGCTTTGTCTGTATTTATTTATATTATTAATCATTCTGTTTTTAGATGAAAGAAGAATATTCTAAATTTGACGAAGTAAGTGTTCTTTATATTCTAATTTAGTTGATCGAGTCTATACAATATATAAAATGCCCTTTTAAGATTACGCAAAATATATTTTTTATAGTTACGCTTATGTTTAACAATCTGTATTTTTTATATGTAGCCGGCAACGGAGCAGTCGAGTCTCTGTCATTATGGTTCTTACCAAGAGGAGATCCGTCTTTCTCTCGCCGCCCGTGGGCAACCGCGCTACGATCCGCGCTCATGCGCCACCGATATCCTCACCAACTCAGCGAAACAATAAAAGTACTGTTTCACGCTGGTATTCTGTTAGCCCGTGGTATCATTTCGGACGTGTCGGCCCAATTAGTGCTTAAGCGTGGCTCTCCCACGGGTAAAATTGTGTTATTGTGATATTTGCATAATTATCAGAGATAAATTTATTTTCAATCTTTTTTAAATATCGTAACCGGATTTTAACACTATATATTCCTTATTACAGTCTAGAAAAAGACTTCCCGGCTTGGAGTATTTATTCACGTTGGAACAGTTCCGTGATCTGATGATAAAGCAGATGGAAACCACTGCTGCTGAAGAGCTGTCAGCGAAGCTAAACACCAGGAAGCTGGAAGGCTCGAATGAGAAGCTCATTGAGAAAATTAACGGTATATCTACAAATTTTAAATTTATTAAAACAAAAGGCATGTATATTTTTCCTTAATGTATAACGCATTTTATAAAGTCACGACATAAAGAAAACCTAATATATTTTAATATTATTTCAGAATATTCACAGGAGCTTAAAGATGAGAATGAAAGGTTCGAAGAAACGATGAGGATGAAGTCGGAACTTATTGCTAAACTTGAACAGGAACTTGTAATTTTGAACAGAGATGCTGAGATTAAACTTAAGAAGAAGATGTATGTGTCGCTCAGATATCTTAAATGTAAATTAATATTTCAAAATTTTTAACCTTTATTAATTTCACTCGTACGTATACAGAAATAATAATAAAAATATAAATATAATAATAGGTTTAAATTTAAGGGAAAAGTGGTGGCGCTATTCTATACAGCCCACCACATATAGTTAAAACGATTTTCAGCGGTCTCAAACCACACAAAATTTTATTTCTTGGTAGAGCCATTCTGAAGCATATGCGGATGCACTAATTGGGCCGGCTCATCTGAAGTGACACCACGGGCTCACAGAATACTCAGCGTGAAACGGTACTTGTACTGTGTTTCGCTGGCTGAGTGAGGATATCGGAGGCGCTTAAGTGTTGCTTGAGTGGTGTAAAAAGCCGAGAACACAACCACGCCATAGTTGTTCATTGATGGCGGTGTTCTCTTACCATATAGGAGACCCACCTCCTGCTCCGTTATTCAATGTAGTATAAAAAAAAACTAAAAAAAAATCTGTGTTCTAACTGGTATCTTTTAAACTAGTAAGCATAAAAAAACCAACTGTTGGTGATAAACCTTTGAAACATTTGAAAACATTGGCTCTCTATGGGGCCTATTTAAATAACTGCTTTTGAATTTATTCCAGATTGGACTCGGATCGTCAAATGGTGCTAGCGACGCGTGCGCACCTCGTCAAGAACGAAATGTTGAAGGAGGAAGAAATCGAGTGCCAGGATCTTTATGAAAATATATTGAGGAAGCATTTGCTTGATGAGAAGAATCAACGCGCGCGCAGGTGTTGTAATTCTTTTTATGATATATCGGATAACGGATTACATTCATTACTTTACAATTTTCTTTTCCTTACTTAGAAAAACCTATTGATGTGACGGTGTTATGACACTCGATCGGCCACTAGAAAGCCCTTTCAAAGGCCGAATAAATTATAAATTTTCGTTATTCGGACCGGCGATCGAACCGGATACCTCTCGCTTGCTACGAGCTACGAGGCTCGAAAAGCGGCGTGTTTTAAAAAATATGTTAAGTCTACAAGTTACAAAATTTAACAAACTGATATTGTTTCATGAAAAAAAATATTTTGTTCTTGCAGATTCAAGGTTGAGACGCAACTACTGTCATGGCTACAGAAGTATGATTTGGAAATGGCCGATAAGCAAGTCGAACTCGACGATTACACTGAGAAGTATGAAGACGAGGTAAAAAAGTGTGAAGACCTTGAGGTAAATATTAAATATGAAAATATATTTTCTTTTATCTATTACCAGAGGCGGCTAACTTACTATAATTTTTATATTTTTACTAGTTGATCGAAGATGTCTTGCAAAATAAATTTATAAAGTACAACATCGATATTAAAATATAGGAGTTTTTAGTAGAAAATTTAAAAGTTTGGGTTTTTTTAGAATTTTTTTATTACATCATGAAGATGTATTAAATATATTTGGAGTGAACAATGCTCTCACTTAGGGAGTAATAAAAATTAAAAGATTCTCAGTTCTACCAGATATGCTCAGAACAAAAAAAAAACATATATTATATTTCAATTAGGTATTTACTCTTTATTAAATAAAAGAAAATTAAATAAAATTAAGACGTTTGATGGTATTAATTGAATATATATTATATTTGTCTTTATCAAATAACTAAGATTTACATTTCTGCGTTATTTTATAAATGGCTTATATTCTTAGAATACTTTATATAATATATATTTTATATTTATAACTTTATTTAATAAATATTTATATATAATTTTTATTTTATTTATTATTTTTGTTTCTATTCTGCAGGAAAAACTGGCTGAGCAAGACAAAGAGTATGTGCCGCTGATGGCAGAAAGAGAAGAAGAATACCACCAAGAGTTGTCAGAGAAGTTGACTAAGTTCTTGTTGGAGCATGCGGCTAGAGTCATTCAGTGCGCTTGGAGGGATGTCTTAGCCAATCGTGCTGAGAAGAAAAGGGTAAAATTGTGCTCTATGTATTTATTTATAAAGTTCACATATTGAATTTTTATAGTAGGATTGTCTATGTTTTAGATTTTAAGTTTTATTATATAATATCTCATGCCAATTACCTCTTTCTTGTATGTAGCTCAAAGGAAAGGGAAAGAAGTCAAAGAAAAAATCCTAAATCCTTTCCTTACATATGCATATTATGTTACGCGGCGTAAAAAACCGATAACACATCCAAAGCGAGGAATGGTGCGGTTGTACATGGGCGGCACTGATTACTTAATGTCAGATTCGCCTGCCCCATTGTTCGCTATATAAAATAATAATAATAAAATGCGAAAATTAATATTTATAAAATTTCCACCCCTGTTACATAATCCACTCAAACTTCTATATAGTTAAAAATATTTCATTGATTATGCCATTCGTCGATTTTATATCCTCTAAACTTCCTTGCCTGATTATATTCATTCCTTCCTACCTTAGCTTAAGAAATTACAGAAGAAAATGCAGGCAGCTCAAGCGGCGGCCGAAGCAGCTGAAAAGAAGAAAGGAAAAGCCAAATAATGTTTATTATTTTAATTGTTTTATTTATGTACTAAAATATACACGTGTGAAGCTGCCTTTTATTTAAATAAATTCTAAGGACCATAAAATTAACATAAAATTCATTGTTTTTTTAATGTTTAAAAACTAAAACACCTTATAAAATATGTATCTCACAGATCGAATTGGTACAATGATATTTTTACTATATTGGATAAGCTTGTCAATATAATATTCTTAATTACATGCTGCGTGCATCATTCTGCATCCGTGGGAGAGCCATCCTGAGGCATATGCGGACGCACGAATTGTGCCGGCTCGGCCGAAGTGATACCACGGGCTCATAGAATACTCAGCGTGAAACGGTACTTGTAATGTTTCGCAGAGTGTGTGAGTATATCGGAGGCCCTTAAAAATACCGCTTAAATGGCGTACAAGCAGGCAATGCGAGGACTGTGTCCTGGTTGTTCATGGGTGGCGGTGTTCTTTTACCATATAGGAGACCCACCTGCTCCTTTGTACGCTATAGAATAAAGAAAGTACCCATTATCAAACATACATCAAAAGTACACCATGTTGGATCCTATGATTTTAGCTTATAACATCACATGTCGAATATAAAAGGAATAAAGTTTATACAAATGCGTTTTATCTTTTAAAAATAATTGTTTATCCAAAATTAATACGTTATTGAGAGATTTCTTTATTTGATTTCTAAAACTTAAATAATTATGGGAATACATAGTTATTGAATGAGACTTTCTTGTAATAAATCATATTTTAATCTGTGCTGAATTAATATTTGGCCGTGAAATTAATCTGTTTCAATAAAGAAATTTCATTTACAGAAAGGGACGTAAATATGTGTCAATCCCTATTCCACGGCAGGTTTTAGACAATTTACAGATTATCATTATTATCAAGGACTTTCAGATGTCTTAATGCT
>DWCF01002923.1:0-21749 GCA_018230265.1 Delias oraia | reverse complement strand
AATTTATGTCACTTTTTTAAACAAATATCTCTCCATTTACACCGAATTCAATTATATAATTTATATGCAAAAATAATGTAGTAAAAAAAATGTAAAAAAAATCTTCCACCGGTAATTTTACATAGTTCATGTTTTTTTATAATAAAATACTGATTATATAGAAGAATGTTTATATAATACAAGAATTTTGTTCAAGATGACATGGTGGTTACAAGAATAGATATATACGTAAATTCAGTTCGTTTAGATACAATTTCATAATAAACAAATTTCACTAATATTATAATTATATCGATAATTTAATCATAAAGATTACACAGATCTTTGGATACACGATAATTTTTTTAAACGAGTAAAATGTAGAGTAAAACCGCGTAATATTTGGGGCGCCATCTTTTCAAATGCGCTACACAAAATAGGCGACCGCCTGTTTGGAAATCTCATTGCCTTAAATGGAACAATTAAAAAAAAACCTCATACCTCATATGGACACGCTTACGTCACAAAAAGTAAACAAAAAGGGACTAGATCTTTAAAAATAATTATAAATACATTTAGCTCTAACTCTATTATTACACAAATCACATAAATTAGTGAGATTTTCCTTTACGAATAAGAAAAAATTAAGCTAACATAAAGTCTAATTAAATAAGTAACAATACTTAAATTCATTACGACTGAACATCGTGAAGTATTGAAAAAAGCTTCCCAAACAGAAGCGAGTCAATAAAATTCACAAAGTTAATATGAAGCAAAAGCATTCTTTAAATACAATGTAAAATAAATACAGCGTAAACCCCATGTGACGTCCCTCGATTTAACTACAACTCCCTAAAGCGTCGAAGCGTAGTGACTGGTTGGTTTAGCTCGTACACCATAGCCATACACACATAGACTCTACATAGCATTACATCCACTCTCAATACGAGAACATTGAGTAAAAAAGCACCTTTAAAGTTGCCAAAATTAGTTCGAAATAAACATTTTCTTTTTCTAATTTGATTTTTTCTTCTCTCCACTTAGCAACAACTCTCTGTAACTCTTTAAAATGCAGTGCCTTCAGTGTCGTTACATAAAGTTTACACTGTACAAATTGAAGGGAAGGGAAATTGAAGGGTTAATATTTATGTACTAAATATATAAAAAGAAGGTGGCAGTGTTTTTAAAATTACTATTTCTGTTAACTTTTACGTACATTTCAATATCTTCACTTATAAACATACGATACAAATTTTTTTTGGCGCGGAGCAAAATTAGTTAATCATTTCAGAATTCACTTGGATTTAAAATTAAATATTACCATTTGAGTTTGTATGTAAAAATTACTTGTTAAATTTCCAATACTTGGTAGTATTCAAAACTTCACAATTCATTTTTAATTAATGTCTTTGTAGTTGACTATGATATACTATAGATAACAATAAAAAAAAATGAAAAACAAAATTACGCTCTTTTCCTATGATCCCCATAGAAAAGTGACCCATAGAAAAGTGCCAAAAGAAACTTGTACGATTTGATTGAATACGCAGTTATAATTACATTTCACAAAGTCGCCTCAAAGCTTGCAATCATAAAGAAATGTTTGATTTTCATTCAGTAGACAGTTTTACTGTCAGACAATCTAAATGTTATCGTTTAAAAGTATTCCTGTATGTATAAATTAGTTTAAAGTAGACTTTTATGCACGACATAACTTAAGTAAACACCAAAGGCTTGTTTACTATTTACTTTTAGTGATGAATCATTAAGTCTTAAAAAAACTTTCAAACTGAGGCAACTTTGACTAAAACTTGTAAGATACATACTGAACTCAGACCGAATACATCTTATATTTAAGCACATTCCTATATAATTTTAATCAGTATACCAACGATATATAATTGAATATAGATTTACATTTATGCGACTATTACGCTGCTAGTCGTATGGCCAAACTAATCAATTCCATGCAACCGATATAAGCTAACTTCAGTAATGCAATCGTCAGATCCTAATTGTTTTAATCAGTACTAATACAAATATGTATATACAATTTTTTTTATAAATTACAGACAAAACTGGACTGGCTGGAAAATAATAAACACATTAAAGTTCGAATAATCACTAAAGTTTCTATTAGTTTAGTACTTTACCGCTTAAATTATAACAGTAGCTTTTAAGATATATTTTTCATCAGCCCTTGGCCACCCCTAGCCCTTGCAGAGCCACGGGTGCGTTGCCGGCCTTTAAGAAATAGGTACGCTGTTGTCTATAGGTTGCCAAGTCTAGAATTAAGTTCTACCGACTACAGCGCAACAGTCACACGGACAAACATAAAATCTTTACGATTATATAATAGAGAATATACGAGTCTAATTGACCTAAAAGCCACATTCGATACTCTATACTAAAATTTATTATCGACTCATTGGAAGGTTACGCTCGTGTGATCAATTCCAAAATAATTTTACTATGAATTTTTTAAATAATATATTTATAAACCAATTCATAATATAATGAAAAAATGAAAATAATAATCTCAATGACGTAATAAATGTTGTTATATTACATTTTTCATTATTCAAATTATTTTCGAATTACCACATGATAATATAATACACGTTATAATTTCAATATATTATAGTTGTAATAATATCAATAAAAATCCACTCTTATCCACAAATATTTTTGACCATTATTCATTCACTGTTCCCGAACCAAAGCCATGATGCCATAAATAAGGACTTCTGCAACAGACTTTCAAATGATTAGGTATATTTCCAAACCCAAGTTAATACAAGATAATTAATAAAAGACCATGAATCTATGGCTAAGTCATAATCAATTATCAACTTCAGCATGGCTTTGGTCAGTGATATAATAAATGAACAAAGCGAAGAGTTGGATAAATTTATCAATATTAGTACAAATGACTCTTTTATACTTAGGAACCAATATAGAAATCAATTGTTATTATGCAATATAAAGTCCAAGATTTTTCTGATATTGTTAAGGTGGGTTATACTTAAGTCGGTAACTGTAAAATTAGCAGCAATTCTGTTGTACCAAAGTTAAACCCGCATATATTACCTAATAAACGTTTTGAATTTTTTTAGTTCGAAAATAGATTATTAATAACAGTTTCCAATTTAGGATTGTGGTTGCTATTTTATAGCAAAATAAAATAGATGGATAATTTAGAATTAATAGTGTGAAACTAAAACAGTGTAACTATGGCAAAACACAGCAGAGGTAAATTATTGTAGTTTTAGTACAACAGTATAGCACCTTTGTCCTTAATAAATAAAACAGAGGAAAGTAGTCACCTGTATGAAGGGTTACCTTGGACTAAACTAAAAATAAAGAATTGTTAATATAAATAAATAATTAACCTTAGCACGTAAGGAATATACAAAAGTGTAAAAGAATACAAATTAAACTATTTAAGTCTATGCAGACAGAGTAAAATAATACAAAAATCATAAAACCCAAGTCCTACTGTAAATATTAGATCTATACAATGTCATAACTGTCAAAATTATAATTTAGTCAAATTTACCTCATTCTTAGATGATTTCATGTTTTTTTTAAATATTCGTCAATATTCAAATTCCAATATACATAATTATATAGCGATTATAGAAAACCTACCGCCTACCTGAATTGGTAAGGTGGTCAGAGACAAAACATTTTTATGCAAATATCTCTAGCATTTCACCGTAATGATTATTTTTTCACCAAGATATAATTATGTAGGTACCGCATTCTATTGCAATAATTGTTTACTATGCAACACTCTGACAGCAAACCGTTTGAAGCATAGATTATACACTGAGACAGCTGTCAGGGTAACTAAACGTCAAAGCCAAACGTTTAAAGAAAAAGATTTATCTGTTATAACTTCTATGATACTATTCAATATATATATTAAATAAGTTACGTCAAAATAAAATTCGCGACTAACATAAATTTCAGGGGCTTTTGAAGACATCCTATAGAAAATGTAATGGAACAATCACTATGGTATTATAAATTTTATATGTAATCATATTATTATACTATGGTTAGAATTGTCTCATTTTTTTTCTCCATTTAGTTAACAACGACGAAGCCGTCTCAGAAAATTTTCTATGATATTTATTTCTGTATTCCAAATCGAGAATGCTTAAATCTAATTTTAAGATCTGTCATACCGTACAACTGTCATTTTGGACAGCGCCTAAGACTAGATTGTGACAATGACAATTCAGAAATACGGGACGCTTCGTTAATGCCATATTTGCATAGTTATACAACCTTCATAGCCACTTTGTATATATATAAACGTATCACCCAGCTTTAATGGTTCGATTATAATTATATAGAGTAAATTATATGCGTGTGACGTCATCGTCGTGACGTCAGCAGAAGCAAGCGTACAGCTTCGAGATATCGACGCCCCAGTACGCGTCTAGCTGGCTCCTGTAAAACAGCACACAATTTAAACCTATTCTTTCAATTCAATTTTGTATTGAAAATATATTACATTGAAATATCTTAGGCGCCCTCCATTAAACACTTAATCTTTTACCATGTTCAACCCCCGTCTTCTCTTTGGTGATGTGTGGTGAGATTTAAGACTACCCTTCGACCACCCCGACATTAAGTAAAAAAAAATTCTATTCCCTTCAGCTGAACCTCTAATTACGCGGTATATCCAATTAATTACACTTTATAACTCGAACAAAATATTTCCCTACGAGGCGTAGATAAAAATATTTATTCTCTGTAACTCGAATTTAAAAAACTAGACTCCGTAAGGCGTAGTTTGTAAAGTAAGTAGATCGCGTCCCAACCAGGCTGAGATCGATTTAGCTTTTCTAATGCATTTAATATTATATAAATGAATGTGTACCATAAACGCCGAATTGTTGTTTAACTGTAAGGCCACAAGTAAATAAAATATTATTATATTTAGCAAATAAATCCTACGTATCTTGAAATTCTTAACTCGAAAACTCATTAATTTGAATTTTTAGCATTTTTCGGGACATTCGAGCTATTGAGAACCGCACTGTATAATCTTATTATATTCGTAAATTAAAAACTAATAAAAATATCGAAACAATGGTTGCAAGTTGTTTTAGAATAGCATATAAATACAACTGATATTTCTCTATGCCTCCTCCCACATAATATTTCATAAAAAAAATTATAATATAGCGGACATCAGAGCAGGTGGGTCTGTAATATGGTAAAAGAACACCACCACCCATGGACAACCGCACCACATTCCACGCATTGGTTGTGTTGCCGACTTTTTACGCCATTTAAGAGTCATTTTTAAGGGCCTCTGATATGTTCACTCACTCTGCGAAACATAGTACAAGTACCGTTTCTCGCTAAGTATTCTGTGAGCCCGTGGTATCATTTCGGACGAGCCGGCCCAATTAGTCCGTCAGTTTATGCTTCAGCGTGAATCTCCCACGGATGCATTTTGACCCTCCTCCTCCCTTAACACGCCTCAGACGAATAATCGACGGGCTCTTATATGCCTAACGTAGAGTAAAAGAAAACGGATTGTTATAAATTTACGTACGATCATGTATCGTGGTCGTGTTGATGCACGTGAGTTGGCGAAGCAGCGCAACTGCTATCTGATTGCGCGCCCTCCATACTCTCAGTTCCCATCTGAAAAAAAAACCGGTATAACTACCTTTAATCTGATGATAACTAATCCATATAAATAAAAATCAATGCCACTTTTGTTTGTAAATTTATAAATCAAGAACGGGCTCACCTAGAGCTTAAAAATAAAATAGGTTCACGCTTTTTTTGGACTATTTCGGACTATTTGGTATTAATCGGTCGAGTGGCTCTTCATTTATAACATCTTTTGTAACAAATGAATTCATTATATGACGGATTATACTTCTAATGGGGATTTTGCTGTTAAATTTATATATCGTACGTAACTAAACTCGTACCGGGTCGCTAGTTATTAATAAAAACTAGTGTCCGAACTGTCCGGTCGAGTTTCGGCTTAAACCGAAATAAAACTGAAAAACCAAAAAAGAAACCTTTAATTTAATACATTTAGAAGTTGCTTTCATTTGATTTTATGAATGTTTTCGATTTGTTAAAACTGAATTTGTGGTTTTTGATTATCATTAATGATTATAAGAAATTTTAAGTACTGTGTTTCCATTTCTCGTTCTAATTAATGCAGAACAATGAAAACTTTTTACTTGTCCACGTGAGTTTCGGTTCTGGCAAAAACTGAAGCCACGCTCGAACTTTCGGTTTCAGCCGGAAGACCAGTTTCAGTCAATCCAATATAAACATAACGGGCGTCATCTACGTTCATTGAATTCTAATAGAACGATTCTGTTATTCAAGTAGAATTATCATCGGATTTAAAATATCAGTCTTACTTTAAGTATATCGTGTAGCGAGCTCATACTGCCCAAGCTGAGCGGCGTTATAGATCTCTCTAGAAGCGAACCACTGCCCGCAGAACCACCTCCAACTGATCTGTGGATTTATACGAAAAGGCGATAAATTTTATGAGGATTCACTTTTGGAAATTAAACTGTTAAAGGTTCTATACTATGGTACTATGAGTAAATAGTTACCTGTATATATAATTATCTAACTATTTAGAATTTAATTTCTTGGCTAGTATTAGAATAGAGATACTAATATTATATATTCTTACCTGTCCATGGGGCGATGCGACAGTGGAGGCGATGGTGGCGCTTCGGTAGGCGGATCTCTTGATCTACCCGACCGCCAGGAACCTACAAAAATAGAAATACAATTCTATTTTTTAATTTATTACAACATAGGCAAAAAATACAACAAATTAAGTAATATCGGTGTAATAAATATAAATACAGCATTCTTCAATAATTAAATTAATTATTTTTTCACAACCCACTGAGATAACAACCTCACAACGTGTCAAAACCAACTGTCATTGCTATACTAATAAAACAAAAGAAAGCAACAATATATAAACCAAACTTAAATTTAATCTATCCGACATATATATTAAATGTTATATGATATTCAGAATAGATTTTCGCGTTGCCTCCTCAATAACAACTTTATTTCTTATACTGAAATAATTATACAACATTTTTTTACCCACTTCCATACTATAAAAGCAAAGTTACTTCTAATCAATTTCAATCGAATTGTAACATCATACCGTTATATGACCCGGTGGGATGTGACACGGTGAGGGGTGACGTACGTTTGCTGCTATCCCTACTGCTGTACATCTGTAAAAACATAAAAAATAAATCTTAATTTCATAAAATAAATATAAAAAATGTGGAAAATTACACACGTAACTTAATTATTAAATTAAAAGTAATAAAATTATGTAATAGCCCTTCAGGACCGCGGTCGCGTTCCCGGTTTTTTAAGGATAGGTATCTACGCCATTTTGTGAAGGTCCCACAAGTCATATTGGTTTGGAAATACCTCTGCTGGCAATTGATTCCACAGAGTAGTCGTACACCGCATAAAATAGCCTTAAGAAGCGAAGAGTTGTTGAACGACATTATATGAAAGAATAGTAGTTTTGTTTTTACCATGCTATCCGCAAAGTTTTACCTGATGATGATCATGGTCGTCAGCAGTCTCGAGGGTGGTGGGCAGGTCAAGCAGCCTTTGGGAACGTATGCCGTCTCCTGGACCCATATGAGACACATGAGCGAAGTTCGTGGGCGCTGATATTAGGCGGGAACGACGCTCTGACCTAAAAACAACACATATATCATATGATAATTATATTACATATAAAAATCTTTCTCCATATTTTTAAAACACTGTATTTAAATGTGGACAGAAACGCTAAAACAAACAAAAATATACATCAATCATTTGATAATTATAAAATTTAGCTTCAGACTAGAAAAAATTATTGCTTTTTATACATAATATGTGATTTTTTCAATATAATACAAGGTTTAAAATGAAAAAGCTTCACTCATAAATGTCGTAACGATAATTTTTGTTAATTACAACCTAACAAAATAGTTTTGATATGTGAAAATAAAATAATTCAGAAGAAATACTTTAAAATATCACCTAAGACATAATTCATATTATTATACAATTGGAGAGCCATGATAAATCACATGGTGACGCACAAATCGCGCCGGCTCGTGCAAAATGACACCACGGACTCAAATAATACTCAGCATCAAAACGGTACATGTACGTATTTCGCCGAGTGAGAAGAGATATCAGAGGCCCTTGATATTGTACCGTTAAAGCGGCGTAAAAACCAGACTGTCCATGGGCCGTGGTGTTCTCTTACCATACAGAAGACCCACCTGCTCCGTTATCCGCTATACCATAAAATATATAAAAAACTTACAATCTGTTGTGAGCTTCGATAGCCTGGTGTGATTGCTCTCTGACTGAATACCGTCGTTTGATACTTCCGTAAGTAGCCGTTTCTAGATTCAGGGGACCCTCTGCAATTTGTATGTTTTACATGTGAATATAACATAGCTATCATTTTTACCACGGGCTCACAAAATACTCAGCGTGAAACGGTATTTGTACTGTGTTTCGCAGAGTGAGTGAGAATTGAGTTGCAGGTCCTTAAAAGTACCTGCAACACAACTAATGCGCGGACTGTTGCGCATATGTTCATGTACGGCTGTGTTGTCTTATCATATTGGAGACCCACCTGCTCCGTTGTTCGCTATACTATAAATGATTCTTACGGGTAACCAGCGGTCGCAGATAGACCAGATACGGCGTGGTATCCGTTGAGAATGGGAACCCGTTGCCTCCATTACCGCCCGCTGAACACACCCAACCGGCTTCATCTAATGGCCGCGCGTTCGCTTAGAAAATAAAAATACTTTTTTACTTCCTGCAAACTACCTTTTTACTTACAAAAGGTTATCTAATGAGTATTGTTTAATATCTATACTTATATGTAATGACTGTGCATTTGTTTTTAAATAATCACCTATACATAATTTGGAGTGTGATATTCAGAAGACTGTTCAAAGGATTTGATAAGTTTTATAAAACTGATAAAATATTTCCCCTAAACGTAGGACAAAAATATAAACAAAATAAGCTAGAAATTCCAATGCCAAGCGTGGCGATTATAGTAAACACCCTCCAAATGAAATTATTCATGGAGGTCCAAGGAGGAGGCCTATGTCCAGCAGTGGACGTCTTACGGCTGAAATGATGATGACGATGATGAGCTAGGAAATCAATTTTTTTTTAATAAAACCCGATGTGAGTTTAAAAACTTACGTATATTAATAGTCTGCACCCAATCGCCCGTTTCGATGTCATACACGTCAATGTGCGATGTTGTGAATATTAGTAGATGCGTATCATTCACAGCTGAAACAAGATTTAATATTAAAAGTAAATATTTTTACGAGATAAAATCAGAAATGATGTTATCCGCAGATGAACCAAAGTAACCGACATTGCCCGCCGTATTAAGAAGTTGAAGTGGCAGTGGGCTGGCCACATCTCTCGACGAACCGACAACCGATGGGGAAGAAAGGTTCTTGAGTGGCGGCTGCGTACCGGAAAACGCAGAGTGGGACATCGCGCCATGCGATGGAAAGATATAACGTAGGAAGGAGCAGGTGGCTCATCTAGGCAAGGCGGTCCTCCGTCCATGAACACCTCTAAACCCTTGCAGCGCCGCGGGTGCGTAAGTGGTAATATTTTCATAAACATTACTGTACATACCGTGGTGCTGCGGATGCGCTGTATACATAATCTCGGCGTCCCGGGCACGCATTCCCACCCGATCGACGTATAAGGCCAGCGCGCTGAAGACTAGCAGCCAATCGGAGCCGGCCGGACGTGCGCACAGCGGCCGCGCGCTCGAGTGAGACAGGAACACGTTCACTTGGTTTTCCGGATGGACTAATGCTGTTAATGAATTGTTATTAAAATGTTAACATGTGCGCTATATAACTAATATATACAAATATTATTGAGATAAAGTTTGCGTTTGTGAAGCAGTAATATCTGGATCTACTGAACCGATTTTAAAAGTTTTCAGCAATAGAAATATTATTTCCTATTCGTGGGAGTCATTCTGAAGCTGACGCACTAATTGGACCGGCTCGTGCGAAATGAGTTCACGGGCTCACAGAATACTCAGCGTGGAACGATAATTGTGCTGTATTTCGCAGAGCGGATGAGGATATCGGAGGCCCTTAAAAGTGCCACTCAAGCGACGTAAAAAGCCGGGAACACAAACAATGTGCGGACTATGGCGCGGTTTTCCATGGGCGCCGGTGTTCCTACCATATAGGACTCTTGCTAGGACCTGCTCCGATGTCCGCTATATTATTAAAAAATATATAAGTGCACAAAATAGGCTATATATTAACTTGAAAATTAAACAAGGCTTTTTTGTGTTAGTCAGATTTGTAAATTAAGAAAGAACGGTCGAAAGATAAAGCTTTCTATGAACACCGCTTTAACAATGAGAGATACATGAATGTGTAGCGATTATTACTAATGCCTTTTAAAACTTCCAACATCTAATTTTCATATGTAATTGGCCAAACGTTTCCCGGATCAGCTTGTATCTTTATCAATTTATATGGCAACACAATGTTCGCTCTATATAAAATATTATTTTATGGTATTGTAATAAAAGACAAACTTTTGAGAGTATAAATACACTATAGCAATGCAAATGAGTATATCTGTAGGTACTTTTACTTCCAACTATAGGAGGTACAGTGTTATAGATCGGAAGTGTATATTACCTGTCTACGGATTTATTTGCTGGTAAGAATATCTACTACAGACATAATTTTAACAAACTATACTCACAAACGGCGGGTCTATCGAGATCCGTTCTCAGAGTATGAGCAACTAGGCCCCCACGATATCCCAATATAAGTCGACCGCGACAAAGTTGTACGCTAAGTACGGGCGCGGCTGCACGCAACTCAGCCAAGCGGAATCGCCTCGCGGCTGTGCGGGTTATTTCGTACACTAACACAACCCACGAGTTCTGTAATATCATAACATTATTTTTATACAGTTAAAACACAATTTACATGTTTAAAAAGCATAAAAACGACAATGTGGAAGCAATGCTTAGTGACTGAGGATATCCCAGGCCTTTGAAATTATACCGTTAAGGCGGATTATAACGCCGGCAACACAACCAGAGCGTGGATTGTAGGACGGTTGTCCATGGGCAGCGGTGACCTCTTAATAGAGGGGAGCCGCTGACTCTGTTGCTATCATCATCATTTCAGCCGTAGGACGTCCACTGCTGGACATAGGCCTCCTCCTTGGACTTCCATGAATACTTGTTGGAAGCGACCTGCATCCAACGTCTTCCGACAACTTCTATAAGGTAATCTATCCATCTCGGCCCATCTCTCCGCCCATGGACACCCCCAGCCCTTGCAGAGCCACGGGTGCGTTGCCGGTCTTTAAGCAAAGTGTACGCTCTTTTCGTGAAGGTCCCCAAGTCGTATCGGTATGGAAATAACCCTGCTGGCAGCTGATTCCACAAAGAAACTATAGGTTTTTACAAACTATAAGATAAATAAAACATTGTTACCTGTCGTTTGCAAACAACAGCAAAGCCATGCGTGGTCGCGCTTAGTTCACCGACTGCGATGTCAACCGCACCTTTGGCCTCTGCGAGTTTCACACTCTCCGCTTCGGGGGATTCCAGTGCACGAATTGGTACCAAGCGGACGTGTCGACCGCGGCCGGCTATCACCACTGCAACATAATTCATACATAACATTAAAGCTATTTAAAAACGAAAGAAAAATTTTATTTTTCTTGCCATATATTTAATTCTATAGCGGACAACGGAGCAGGTGGGTCCCATATATGGTAAGAGAACACCGCCCTCCATGAAAAACCGCGCCAAAGTCCGCGCATTGGTTGTGTGGGCGGCTTTTTACGCCGCTTAAGCGGCACTTTTAAGGACCTCCGATATCCTCACTCACCTTTAGCATAAAAAAAATGTTATCGAAAACTTCTCAATTACCCAATAGATGTTCAGCAGGCACATAGTGAAGCTTTGCGACCGGCGCGTGCGCTCTTCTAGGAACTATTTCTCCCCTCTCGAGATCGAGCAAGGCCAGACCAAAGTCGCCACCGAGACACACTCGACTCCTTTCGACTATGCACGCACATTGGACGTTGCGCACGCCCGCCCAAGACGACGAATCCACTATTACGCCCGCACTATACACCTGAAAAAAATATTCAACTCATACATACAACATAGGATGGTTAAAACAAAAGATTGTTATAATTACTGTAGCATCGCGGATGGTTGGTGTTGATACTACTAGTGTGTGGTGTGGAAATGCACAATTCAAGTTTATAATTATATGTATATTTCTTCATATAACATAATAAGATACAAAATGACAACATGCGCCTCTTGGTTCACGACTTATTACGAACTCTCAGCCCTTTTTCTTACAGAAACTTAACTGTACATCAATCATCTGCTATTTTTTAATTCTACATTCAAATACATTGTTTATCAATAATAAAAGCATCGACATATTTATGATTACAGTTGGGATTCCACGTTATTTAACGGGATACTAGATGCAACGGTCCTATTTTTTTTATGAAAACGGAGGCAAACGAGCGGAAGTACAAGCGGTCCTCCACCCATGGACACAATGCAAGACCGTGGGTGCGTTACCGGCCTTTTAAGTCAAAATTTAATTTTGAATTTAATTTTTAATTTTAAGTCAAAATTGGTTAGTAAAATCCTCTGCAGACAGCTGATTCCACAGAGGTGGTGCGCAGCGCGAAATGCCTTAAAAAAATTGTAAAACGACAAACATCGAGATCATCCGATAAAAAATTTGTATTCTGCCTCATGAAATTCAGCTGCATATATTAATCTAAACAGCTGGTTAGATGAGCTCATTACAACACAAGATCAATCTAAATACATTTTCCGTCACAGAAATTCAATATTTTGACTGTATGTGCGGAAGAATTCGGAGTATAACCTATTTATTTTAAATACGCAAACATAGATTAAAAATAGATTTTTTTTCCGCTAAGGTAATGAAATAAACTTACACATTTATCAGGTAAATTGTTACGTTTCAGTATCCTATGCAATTCACTCAGGGCGACCACCCATTTGGTTTTCTCAGATTCAGATTCAGCCAACATTAGAGTGTGATACCGTTTTCCGCCCTCCAATTGAGACGTGGATATCTAAAGTAAAAATTAACGTTCAAAAATCTGATGGTCGCGGATTTGGAATGGCCTGACCATCCAAATGCGATTAGTGGCAAATAAAATTAAAAGTATTAAAAATGCACCGTTCTGAATATAAACACAGACGCGTAAAACTTAACTAGATGATTCAAAAATACGATGGTTTTTCTTGTTTTAACACCGCCGCCCATGGACAACCGCACCACAGTCTGCGTTTTGGTTATATTGTCTGCTTTTTACGAGGGTTAAGCGGACAAATTTCTAGGGCCTCCGATATCCTCACTCACACAGAGTACAAGTATATATCGGACGAGCCGGCCCAATTAGTGTGTCAGCATATGCTTTAGCATGGCTCTCTCACGGGTGTGACAGAGTTAAGATACTCGCCCGGACACTTACAAGCCCTTCCAAACACTGAAAAAAATCTGAACCAAAATGCAGACCGGATACCTCTCGCATCGTGATAGGCTTGGCTTCTAGAGCTTTAGCTAAGAGACTTTTAAGACATAGAAAAATATTGCAATTTGTGAAGAGTTTCAACTACAAAAAATTATCATTCTTCATGCACTTTCTATACCAAAGTCAGAACAGAAAGGGCAGGACCAAAGGCAGTCAAGTTTTAGTCATGTTTGCATAATTTAGGTTGAATCACACACCCTGAATATACACGGTATGTCACGTTTGCTCGCGTGTATGACGTCAGAGTCCTTCACTGACGTCACGCTGAATTCCGGATCTCTCATATCCAGCACTTGGCTCACGCACACAGATGGTAACGCATGTCTAAAAATAAATTAACTTTAACATCTATGTTATTTAAAATCAATAATTTTTATTCCATATACCATCACAAGTCAAGAAATTCAAAATGTTTTAAATTGTATATGCTGTATTTACAAAGATTACATTTATATAAATATATTAATAA
The DNA here is from genome assembly GCA_018230265.1 of Delias oraia. Taxonomy (NCBI): domain Eukaryota; kingdom Metazoa; phylum Arthropoda; class Insecta; order Lepidoptera; family Pieridae; genus Delias; species Delias oraia. The sequence goes on along the minus strand of DWCF01002923.1, from coordinate 7,615 downwards.
CATATTAGAATATATAATACAAATAACATACAAAATACATAACATAGTAACACAAACATATAGGTAACATTAATATAAAAAATTAGCTAGGATCGTCCAAATTGCAAGTGAAAGAATCCAAGAACAACTTTGTATTACGACAATATATAGTTAAGCGGACAACGGAGCAGGTGGGCCTCCTATATGGTAAGAGAACACCGCCGCCCATGGACAACCACGACACAGTCCGCGCATTGGTTGTGATGCTGGCTTTTTACATCGCTTAAGTAGCATTTTTACGGGTCTCTGATATCCTCACTAACTCTGCGAAACACAGCACAAGTATCGTTTCACGCTGAGTATTCTGTGAGCCCGTGATATTCTAAAAAATCTGGTCTATTATATATGATAATATATGAAAACACTCACTTGTCCTGTGATATATCGTACAAGAACAATTTGAAATCACAAACAACCACAAACTGTCGCATCCAGCCCTTTCTCACGCCACCGGGTTTCGGAACCTAGAAATTACAGTAACTAATATAATCACCAAGATATTTAAAGAATGGTGTTAAAACTAAACAGATACCTAAAAATGTTTGCTTTTTCACTCTAAATCTTTAATTAAAGAAATAATTTTTTTTTTTTTTATTCTATAGAGGACAATGGAGCAGGTGGGTCTCCTATATGGTAAGAGAACACCGCCGCTCATGGACAACCGCGCCACAGTCTGCGTATTGATTTTGTCGCCAACTTTTACGCCGCTTAAGTGGCACTTTAAAAGTCCTTTGATATCCTCACTCACTCTGTGAAACACAGTACAAGTACCGTTTCACGCTGCGTGTTCTGTGACCCTGTGGTATCATTTTGGGCGATTCGACCCAATTAGCACGTCAGCATATGCTTCAGTATGGCTCTCTAACGGGTAAATAACTAAATACAAGAGGTCTTTTATTTGTTGAACGTACCACGGGTAACTAATACACAATATATTTTACCAAAAAAAACTATATAATTAAGAAAGAAAATATTTATATTGAAAAACTTTTGTATAGGGCTACATACTTTAACATATCCTTCATAGGCCGTCCCCTGCCCTCTGGTAGGGTCGATACCTAAGGGACGGCGACATCTCTCCGCTGGGAGCGGACAACGTGGGGCAACTAGCGCACAGCAAGCAGTGTGCACTGCCACGCCACAGCGTTCACATACAACACCTTGACGGGTCACTCCAATCTAGAATTGAACATTACATATAAAACATAGGATTAAGTTTTTAAATTGTTTACCGGACAATGGAGCAGGTAGGTTTCTCATATATGGTAAGATAACCCCACCGCCCATGAACAACCGCGCCATAATTCGCGCATTGGTTGTGTTGCAGGCTTTTTAAGCCGTTTAAGTAGCATTTTTGAAGGACCGAAGCGAAACATAGTAGAAGTAGAAGTTCCGTTTTCAGTACATACAGCTACCATTTCACTCTGAGTATTATGAGTGCCCGTGATAACACTTCGGACGAGCCAGCCCAATAAATTCGTTAGCATATGCTTCAGCATGGCTCTCCCATGGAGAAAATTAAGTGATATTTATCTTTATATGACATAATATTTCTCATACTAGATGTTCCTTCTTTACATTTTAATTTCCTATGTTTTTTTATATGTTAAGCACTTTTTACACTTTATCACAACTTTCTAATTATCTCTCTGTAATAGAACTGCAAAATAATTTCCTTGCATTTCTCATATTTTACTCTTTTATTTGTTAAATAAATGTTAGTAATAAAGCAAGTTTTGCATGAAAAGAAAGATACACAAATATATCTTTCGTCGGTGCATCTTTATAATGCAAAATGATTGCAATAACTCACCATAAGCGAAGTGCAGTGGTTGCATTTAGTAGGACTACTAAAGGTCCTAACGAGAAACTGGTGCAACTTCTGTTTGCCCGCCACAGGCGGTCCCGCAGCGGGATCCTGCAACGAATACTGCTACACTTTATTACGATACCGCATTTATGTAATAAATAAATAATATATAAATAAAAATTCGCAAAATTGAATTAGAAAACAGCTCTACCAATTTCGGTGGTTTTAATTGTATATTCTTTAAGTGAAATAGGAAAAACAAGATTTAATTTTCTATACTAACCATACGAGTAAATTAAACGTAAAAAATTGGACTACAGACCAACAACGTTTTAAAAAATGAAGCCTATCAGTGTTACTAGGTTATACAAGAACTATTTTGTTAAATGTAAACTTTGTTACAAATATACATACAGCGTATATTACCTACTTATAAACACGACATTTAATTTTTTTGTTCAATTTTCTCGAAATTTAGAATCACAAGAGAATATAGCCAACATTCGTGGTCAGTTAATCTAATAAATAATAATTTAGAAAATCGTTTGTTTATCACTTGTTAAATCTTTAAAACTCCTAACCTAGTTCTAGTAGCAAGGGCATTTATGGACTCACACAAATCAATCCGTATGTGTATTGTTTATCCACGTACATACACGGACATATACAAGGTGAGCACCACATTACGTGAAGTCAAAAGTAGCAAAAGCATCATTAATAAAATCACTCACAGTGGACATTTCACTAGGTGAACTCTTGCAAGATATCGGCGAAACAGCCCGTTGTTCCATCTCGTCTTGCGATTCAGCCGAACCACTGAGAGCCGTCGACTGTTGCGATCCATACATTATCTATATTATAATAAATAAAATGAAAAATTCAGTAAGACAAAAAAATAAAAAATTAAATTTTATTAGTTAAAGTGGTCAGATTAAGAAGAAAGAAGATCATGACCTACATGATTTTCGCCTTGGATCCTTTACTACAGTGATAAATTAAGAATTTATTTGGGGAGAATCATTTATATGCGGAAATCCGTTTTTGATATAAAAATCTTGAAAGCAAATGAGAAGGATGCTAGTTAGGATAAGTGGGCAAGAGCCCATGGATATTCCTAACCAAAGCAGGACCGCGAGTGCGTGTCTGGCATTTTAGGAATTTGGCCACTAAAGAAGGTGGTTAATTTTGAAATTTGTTATAATAGACAGCTACTGACACAGAAGTGAACAAACTCCAAAGATAATAAGATTCTATGCTAATCAAAACGGAAACACTGGAGGAAATAAACAGTTATGTTAAAAGCACAAGCGAACGAAAAAAAACAAAAAAATAATCACCTTTGCGTTACAACAATGCTGCATATTTCTGTAACGATATCCGGGTGAGATCTGCGTAAAGCGAACATTTGAGGCAACATAAATTAAGCACTATTAGTCACAACTTTGTAATGATCGCAAAATTTCATAAAACATATAAAATTAATTTGAATAAAACTATATTGTATAAAAAATCAATGCCACTTTTATTTTTAAATTTATAAACTAAGAACGAGCTCACCTATCCAAATCAAATCATAAGGCTTTTATGGACGATAATTAGTAGGTTTACGTTAAATAAAATCGGTCGAGCGGTTCTTCGTTTATCACATTTTTTGTTTCAATTAAATTCAATATATGGCGGATCAGTCAAATTGAAACTTTTTAGACGTAGCGAAGCACGTACTGGGTCACTAGTATATAAAAAAAAAACCTTAAAAAAATTAAAACAAATTACATAATAAAACGTTTTTGGCAATTTTGCGATCATTAACATTTTAACTAGCTTCTATGTATAGTATGCTATTTGTATGATATAATTAGTAAATATTAAAAAATGAGTGTAAATAATATTATAAATTACGAAACGATGAAAAGGTCGACCTATAATAATTGTGATCGATCGTAATTAACACTCACTACGGGTAAAATATTAGGCAAAAAATTGAAAAAAAAAAGTACGTTAATATATGAGTATTCCAAACCTTCTCTTCGCTATTGATAGTGCTGACGTTGTCATAATGTCGTTCGGGGGGCGCGTCCTTCAAGAACTGCTCCAAATAACTCATCTGAGACGGCGGCCGATCCAAAACTGAAAATTATAATTATAAAAAAAAATTAAAATCACAAAACTTATGAATACAAGTATCCCGCAACGCTAAGGCGCCAAGAAGTGGTTACAACTCCCTGAAAAATACTCGTCTCAAAGCCAACATACGGTTTTTATACCTTTAACGAGATAAAAAGAGGAATTTTGACAACTTTAGCTATAATAAACATTACTTAAGTATACCAAACAATAATACACTATTTGATTCGACTTTATCATTACATATTATAAAAAATATTTAATTTATATAAAATTTATATTATATAAATTAAAAAATAATTATGTATGTACTAATATAATTAAATAAATTTATATTATAGTATATAATTTATATTAAATCTAATATAAAACCTATTTCTAAATTTCGATAACTTTATCCACTTCATGGCTTTAGCGTTCCAAAATTGGGAAACCTGTATCTGTAACCTGTATCTTTTTTCGTAATCTATATTTATAGTTACATAATTAACACATAAGTCAAGAATAGGGTATAAAACATAAACCAAATCCCATCCGCAACCATGAGTTCAAAAAAGAGTTTCTATGTTAAATGTATAGTCGAGATTGTAATGAATTTACCAAGCTTGAAAAGTTCTTCAATCCCCGAGTTCTGTATAAGCTCTCAAATCATTTCAGAAAACGATAGGTTGTCTATATATTAGTTATATATAGAAAAAGAAAGACGATCTCGTCAAGGTCCCGGGCACCCGCTGGATCCAAATCGCTCAAGATCGCAATAGGTGGACGTCTTTGGGGGAGGCCTATGTCCAGCAGTGGACTTAATAGGCTGATGATGGTATAGAAATAGTATTTATAAATATAAAGAACCCGAGAGAGAACGAAGACACTTTACAACTCGACTGTACGTGACATGTTTAGTGAACAAATCATGGCAATTTCATGCATTCTGGACGCTTACAATGAATGCTAGGTATACAAACTACTAAATTACAGACGAATCAGTACCTTTTTCTTGTAATGATAACATTTTTGACAATTATTTAACAAAACCTTAACCATATTCATGTGACTGCTTTTAATTAATCTATTTACATATAATTACATAGCAGGCGTATATTATCAGTACTGATCCGACTAACGGGACGTATACAAAAGGGTAGCTTACAATTAAAAAAAACGGATTAGTCAATGCCTATTATACAAACAAGTGTTAAAGAGAATAAAACCATGTCGCTCAATGCGTTATCTGGTGCTATGAATGGACATGGAAAAACATTTATGGTTGATTTGTATTGTAACTCACATATTTGTCACATCCATACAACCGAAAGCTCAAGCAAAAGCGAAGCATTTAGAAAAGAGGAATCGTTTCCGTAGCAAATAAAAAGTGGCCGAAAATGTGAACGTCACTGTTTCGAAGTCGTAAGCAACAGGGTACTTAACCAATAGAAAAAAGGAAACTACACTTTTTTTAACTTATACTCTCAACTTATATAATCATACTATATTAACATCTAGTAGACATCAACTAACTTATTTGCACGTTTATATAAAAAGCGGACTTTCAAAACAGTGACAGAAAAACGCGTAAATTATTTTTTCCTTTGACACTTGCTCGTACTTACAATGAAACGATAGGAATATGATTACAATGTTATTGACTAAAACGCAGCACAAAGGGGAAATCGATAAAAAACCTTTCAAAAAGAACAATATCTGCTGTCAAAGTCAGTTTTAATAACACCCAGCATCGTACCATGATTAGTTTTGAGAATTTGAAATTTCAGAAACCTTTTACCATATTTCAAGGTGTAAAAACTGTTAGCATTCATTTCTAATGAATAAAAATCAGTACTCATATATTCTATGACGATTGTAAAAATCATTTAAGTGTAAATATGAAATTAGTTTTAATAAACTCATTTTTTACACCCATCCATTAAAGTGTTTACAATAGCACAGAAACAACAGATATTGTATGGGACGAAACAAATTAAACAATCACATACTAAACTCTACTGCTATGGAACTAGACTTAAAAATCACGAACCGTTCTCTTCTTTACCGCTCCAATATGTCGACTTTGTAGATCCCTGCCTGGCTGCTTGCGAAATTACAACTTTATGTTATGGACGATTAAGGCGAAATTACAATTGGGTATAATAAAAAACAAAATAACAGGATAATACAACAGCTTTAATATCAAACAAGTAATGTACATCTTTGTACATTGTACACTGTGCGAATGCGCTGCGTTCCGATTCACGACTTCAAGACTAAATAATAGATTATTGTCTGTGTCAATAAATTTGGGAATTTTTTGTGATGCTAACATTTTATGGATTCTACTTAACTCTTGGTTGTAGTTGTTCATACCCAAATTTGATTTCAAGTAAGATAATTAATTTACATTATACTTGATTTTTATTGAGATTTTTGACCACATTTCACATAATTATAGGAATTTCCTTAAATTGTGCATATTGCCGAACAGTTTATGCTCAAAACTCTAACAATTTTAGACATAAACCTCGAAAATACGCAGTTTTTAGGAAATAATATAAAACATGACGCGCTCATTGGTGCGATGATGCCAAAAACTCGATAGTTAATATGTCGATTTTAATAAAAGTAGATAATAAATGACAATACTAACTTTAAAAGCTACAGACTATACAAATAATCAATAAAAAAAACCAAATTTATCACGAGTCAGAACGCAGAAGACATACACAGCATCGGTATACATTCGACGATATTAACTTAAATAAAGAAAAGAAATAAATGCGTTGCAATGCTATAAACAAAAGTTCATATGCGTTACTTGATAACATAATGACAAATACAACCTTCGCACAAATTTTATGTAAATACGGATTGTTTTGAACAAACACTCAAACTTTTACATTTATACGGGTGTCCCGTGGAATTTTACAATTTGTAAATGAAATATAAGGACGTCAGATGTTAAAAAAAATAATGTATTATTTGCATATCAAATTAAACTTCAACGCTCATTCATGGAAACTTTCGACTCTATTACAATAGACGTGTTGCAATAGCGATTGGGGAATAGCTTTCACTTCTCGCACTATTTCCTTTAAAATCCCATAAATTGGACGGATTCATCATAGACTATAGATATATATATACACTGCGACATCGTGTCTAGAACAACGGTTTTAAAAACATTTAAGTTTTAAGTTGGAAGTCTACCACGGGACACCTCATATATAAAATTCAAATGAGATGTATTGATTATACAAATAGAATGAGATCTATACAACTTGTTGTTACAATCATAAGTGCGCTGGTTAATAAATAAATAAAAATGCTTTAATTAAAAACAAAGTGTCATCCACTGATCTAAAGATTTAATAAATAGCAATGGAGCAGATGTGATTAATTTTGTTGTACATCAACTATGGATATTTAATTCCAGATGACGAAATCTTTAAAGTTTTAATAATAAACTTTAGGAATCTTCAGACATAATCACATAATTCGCCTATTTCTAGACTATTCAATCATCTAAATATTGTGTTTTAATAATGATGTCAGTTGATAACACCTTGAAGAAAAAATACAAGAAATGAGATTCTAAAACATACTAAAAGTAACTAAACTAAAACTGGTCTGCATTGTGTCTTGTTAAAATAT
>DWCF01002922.1:0-21749 GCA_018230265.1 Delias oraia | reverse complement strand
GTTTGTTACGCTTTCATGATAAAATCGCTAGTTGGAATTAATATAGAATAATATATCAAGTACTATTCTAAACAACACTACAGACGCACGTGTAGATGATATAGGTTTTATCAATTTTTTAACGATGTAATATTTTTTTTGAAATTTCAATTTTTTTTTATTTGCAGCCAAAGAACAGTTCATGAGACGAAAGGATGGGACGTCTTCAGAGAATTTCCACCGAAGCAGGACAGTGGGTCTATGGAAAGTCAAAAATGTTTGGAATTCACAGTCAGAGTTCTCAAAATCTTAGCATATGCAATTACATTCATTGTAGTACTTGCTTCTGGTGTTGTAGCAAAAGGGACTATCCTCTTCATGACTTCCCAGCTAAGAAAAGATAGAAGACTGGCTTATTGTAATAGGAATTTAGGTGAGATAAAACATGAATACAATATAGCATACTTATGTAGTTTACGAAGGACAAACGGACTCGAGAATCAACAAAATTACCATGAGCACTAATTATGTTATGTCAATACGTCAGTAATGTCAGATGGATAGCGATCTTGTTTGAAGGCTCTGAGACAGGGTTAGATTTCATTTGCTTCTATTTTGTTATATATTTACACATTACTCATTTATCCTTCAAAATTGCTAATAAATTTACTTACATAAATTTAATGGTGGCAAACGAGCAGGAGGCTCACCTAGGGTACGCGGCCTTCCGCCCGTGCAGAACCGCGGGTGCTTTGCCGGTCTATAAGGATAGATATTTTATTTTAAATTAATGTTTATTATTTCAGGTAGGGATAAACAATTTGTGGTAAGTTTACCAGATGAGGAGCGTGTTGCTTGGATGTGGGTGATATTGGCTGCGTTCGCGATACCAGAGGTTGGGACCTTCATACGATCAGTCAGGATATGTTTCTTCAAGTCATCTAAGAAGCCGAAGAGCATACAGTTCATTGTGGTCAGTTATTATGATTTTATATTTTCCACCCGTAAGACCGTTCTCTCAGTGCAGAAGCATATGCTGACGCACTAATTGTGTCGTCTCGTCGGAAGTCACGGGCATATCACGGGCTCACAGAATACTCAGCGTCAAATGATTGTTATACTTGAAACAGTGCTTCTACTGTGTTTCGCTGAGTGAGTGAGGATAACGGAGATCTTTAAAAAATTCCGTTAAAGCCGACAACACAATCAATGCGCGGACTGTGGCGCGGTTGTCTATGGGCTGCGCAGTTCTCTTAACACAAAGGAAACCTACCTGCTCTGTTTTCCGCTATACCATAAAAACCTTCTGTTAAAAAAATGTCCAGTACAAGTGAATTACAAATAACAAAAGCAGATTAAATTCCTGTAACAAACTTTAATAAAATTAAGGTTTTTATACTAAACATGTTTACAGTGAAACAATGAAGAGTAATTAAATTTAATGTCATTAATACCCAGATTATTCAAGTTTTTTGTTGTTTTTAATCTGTTTATCTTATCTTTAGGTATCATTTTTTTATAGTATACTAGTGGCTCTTCTATTTTGCAGACGGGTAAAATGTTTTCTATGTCCTTCTCTTGGTTCTAAGCTACCTCCTCACCAAATTTTCGATAAATGAGTTGAGCCGATCTTGAATTATAAATAGTATATCTAACACGACTTTAATATAACTACATAGACATAGGTAAACAGGTACTATGACATCGTGGCTAAACAATCCGTCTGAAGAATACCGCGTCGAACGCCGCCCTTCTCCCACTCCCTCGAATAACGGGTTTAAAAGTATTTAAAAGTCTGCCCACCTGTACATATAATATCCAAAAACATCGTCCAAAAAAATAAATGCATTGAATGAATACACACACAAAATGAATGAAACGAATGTATAAATGCATATACAAAAATTCAGTCAAGTCGACTCAGTTTAACAAAACATTTTTATTTTTAGATATTTTTATTCGCATTAACCTTGTTATTATTATGATCTACACAATGTCAAAAGAATTATAAAGTTTGTTGCATCCGTTCAAAAGTTATGCGTATTTTAAGATTAATTTTTATATAGTACGTACGTAAAGAAAACCCTCTTTGCATGTAGTATTTTTCATTTAATTTTAACCATCTGTAATATGTTACCGCTGACATCTGTCAGTCCTATTACAATATTAATATTGTCATCTAATGTTAAAATAATTTTAAATATATAAGATAAAAGCAATGGCATTAAATGTTGTTTCTGGTGTTTTTAAAAAAATGTAATTAAATCTTTTATTTAACATAATATATAAGAATCATATATTTATATATATAGATTAATTTGTAATAGAAAACTATTTCGAATTGCAGGTGTTCATTGCTGAATCCCTACAAACAATCGGACTGGCGCTACTATTCTTCAAAATCCTACCCGAATTAGATGTGGTGAAAGGCGCCATGATAACGAACTGTATGTGCATAATCCCAGCCATACTTGGTCTACTATCGAGGAACTCGAGAGACTCGAAGCGATTCGTGAAAGTTATCGTCGATATAGCAGCCATTGTCGCACAAGTGACGGGTTTCATTGTGTGGCCACTTCTTGAGAACAAACCCGTGCTGTGGCTCATACCCATCTCGGCTTTGTGCATATCTCTCGGATGGTGGGAAAATTACGTGAGCCGGCAAAGTCCAATCGGTGAGACTGTTACAATTAATTACAGTCTCAACATTGATTCTTCTAGAACCATTTAAGTTTGGCGAAACAAGTGTTTTTAGTGAAATTCTTACAAATATACAACATTATAAAAGTCACAAATTCTTTGTTTAAATATGGTCCAGTTTGAAATTTCGAAAGTTTCTCTTGTAATCAGTGGAATACATAATAACTTTTCATTGTATAGTGGGTAACGGAGCTGGCGGGTCTCTATGGTAAGAGTAAGCAACAATCCGTGCTTTGGTTGTTTTGCCGGCTATTTCCGCCGCTTAAGCGGTATAGTTTTAAAGACCTACGATATGTTCACTCACGAAACAGTATAAGTACTGTTTGACAAAGGTATTTTGTGAACCCGCGATATCACTTCGGACGGCTTTAATAATATTTCAGCATGGATCTCTTATCATCCTGTTATTATTCTTTATTCTATACCAGACAACGGAGCAGGTTTCCTATATGGTAAGAGAACACCGCCGCCCATGAACACACAGCGTCCGCGTCACAGTCCGCGCATTGGTTGTCTTGCCGGCTTTTTCACGCTGTATAAGCGGTACTTTTTAAGGGCCTCCGATATCCTCACTCTCACTGGGAAACAGTACAAGTACCGTTTCACGCTGAGTATTCTGTGAATTATCTTAATACAATAAATGTAGAAACATTTTCATTCCAGGTATAATGAAAAGCTTGGGCAGGCTAAAGGAGGACTTGAATCATTCACGCTACTACATCCATCGACTGATATCTATTTGGAAGATTGTCCTCATGATGTTGTGCGTTTTGGTGTGTATTTGGATGGATGGTGACGATCCAGCTATGTTCTTCCAGCTGTTTAACGAGGGTTTTGGCCCGCACAATATTGTAGTTGAAGAGGTTAGATTAAAAAATATTCTTACATTCATTTACTTTAAAATATTTACCTTTATTGCCAAATAATCACAGAATACTCAGCGTGAAGCGGTACTTGTACTGTGTTTCGCTGAGTGAGTGTGGATACCGGAGGCCTTTATAAGTGCCGCTTAAGGGGTGTAAAAAACCGGCAAATCAACCGATGCGCGGGCTGTGGAGCGGTTGTTCAAGGGCGGCGGTCTTCTCTTACCGTAATTATAAAATAGTTATTTTTATGATTTTATTAAAATATTAACGGTGGCAAATGAGCAGGGGGCAAGCGGTCCTACGCCCATGGACACCCCCAGCCCTTGCAGAACCGCGGGTGCGTTGCCGGCATATAGTTTTTCATCTATATTATTTTCTATAGACAAGATATAGTTTATAATAATATTTATGTTACCGCCATACTAAAAGTATGAGCGTTCGTGCGTACGTGTGTACCCGTAAAAATTACTAATGCAAATTAGATACGGTTGGGTGAAAATAAGGTCTAAGTTTTCAATGTTTTAGGTTCAAATTCAACTGGGCGGCACAATAATCCCCGACTTGGCAAATGCAACATTAACAGGCGATTCGGTGGAAGTGGCAGCCGTTCACAAGTCTGCGTTCTACGTTCTCTTAATACAAGTTTTCGCTGCTTACTTTACCTATATTTTTGGAAAATTCGCCTGCAAAATTCTTATTCAAGGATTCAGTTACGCTTTCCCTATAAACCTGGTCATTCCGGTTGTCGTCAATTTATTAATAGCAGCTTGTGGTTTGAGAAATGGTGATACGTGCTTCTTCCATGGCACCATTCCGGATTACTTATTCTTCGAAAGCCCCCCAGGTAACTCATTTTTGATTAAAGTATAGATTTAAATCATTTCGAAAGGTTCGTCGTGAAAAAAAATAATTTTATGTTCTTTAGATTAACACAATATTATTACCTCAAATTTTTATAGTACCTATATTTTAAATAATGTCTCGTTTCAGTTTTTAGTCTTAGCGACTTTATTTCAAGACAAATGGCGTGGGTATGGCTTTTATGGCTTCTCTCCCAAACATGGATTACGATCCATATCTGGACACCAAAAAATGAGCGTTTGGCTTCAACCGAGAAACTGTTTATACTACCAATGTATAGCGGATTGCTTGTAGATCAAAGTATGGCACTCAATCGTAAACGAGACGGCCTACAGGATGTTAAAACAGAGGTATATTTTTGATTAAATTGAACAATTTATGCCGCTTTTGAGATTACTTAATACTTTTCTTGATAGTTATAATTTTTTAACACTAGAAGAATTCATATAAAATACGAGTGAGATATATATAATGCTAAGTTACTGGTAAGCTTATATATATTGGATTGTACACTGTTGTAAACAATATCTCACTAAGACCTTTGAAGTAGTGTCTTATTATGGAAATGATGGTAAACGAGCAGGAGGCTCATCTAGGGAAGTGGTTTTCCGCCCATGGACACCGTAGCCCTTACAGAGCCGCGGGTGTGTTGCCTGCCTTTAAAGATATAATAATCTCTACTATATAGTTATATAATATTACAGGACCTCGCTGAAATAGAAAAGGAGAAGGGCGATGAATATTACGAAACGATATCAGTGCATACAGACAACACTGGCTCCGTGTCGAAGACCGTCAAGTCGTCGGACTCTATAACAAGGATTTATGCGTGCGCCACTATGTGGCATGAAACACGAGACGAAATGATGGAGTTTCTGAAGTCTATCCTCAGATTGGACGAAGATCAGTGTGCCAGGCGTGTCGCCCAGAAATATTTGAGAGTTGTCGATCCTGATTATTATGAATTTGAAAGTGAGTTTTTTTATAGCGGACAACGGAGCAAGTGGGTCTCCTATATGGTAAGAGAACACCGCCGTTCACGGACATATCCCAGAGGACTTAGGATACATACAAATGATTAATTTTTCCTAAATTTGGGTCCTCAATGCTCACATTAATTTGATTGTTCTACTTTTTTATTTAAAGAAATTGATATAATTAGTTATATATGAGGCCCATAGAATCAAAGGCAGCTAAACGCCTTATTATCTAAGAATGAACGAACTATGGCGCCACCTAATTTAGTTAATTCGTGACACTTTAGCATTTTACCAATGAATGTAAGTAAAACCCTATTAAATTGAGATGTAAAATCGACATTGTTATTAAGATTGTGTTTAGTTACTTTTGATTCTATGTATTTATTATTTTTTAATTTATTTTAAAGACTGTATTATTACATAAATTTCTAGCTCATGTATACTTGGATGATGCGTTCGAGATCTCAGACCACAGCGATGATGACTCTCAAGTGAATCGATTCGTGAAGCTACTCGTCGAAACCATTGATGAAGCGGCTTCAGAAGTCCATCAGACCATAATTCGTGTCCGACCACCGAAGAAATTCCCCGCGCCGTATGGAGGAAGACTGACATGGGTGTTGCCAGGAAAGACGAAAATGATTTGCCATTTGAAGGACAAGTCGAAGATTCGTCACAAGAAACGTTGGTCACAGGTAGCTAGCCCCATACTCGCTTTATTAATGCATTTAATCTTTTTTGATCAATTTGACCGAATATATAAAACATTTTGTTCAAGTCTTAGAAATGACCTATTTCTAAAAGGCCGGCAACCCTCACGCCCCACAGCAAGGACTGGGGGTGTCGATGGGCGAAAGAACGGTTATCCTAGGTGAGGCTGTTGCTTGTTTGCCTCCATTTTGATAAAAAATATAAATAAATGTGGACTGAAACACACGATTACAAGAGTAACATATTTTAATGGCAGCCACAAAAAAGACAAGTCGAATTGATAACCGCCTCTTTGTTTTTTTTTGAACGTTGATTCAAAACAAACACGTAAGACAGACTTTTAAATGTAATAAATTCAATAATAATAAGACTTTAAGTGATGTATGAAATATATGGTAAGAGAACACCGCCGCCCATGACCAACCGCGCCACAGTCCGCGCATTGGTTGTGTTGTTGGCTTTATACGCATTATATTTACTGGCATTTTTAAGGGCCCCGATATCCTCACTCACTCAGCGACACACAGTAGAAGTAGCGTTTCAAGTACAACTTCCATTTCACGCTGAGTATTCTGTGAGCCCGTGGTATCATTTCGGACGAGCCGGCCTAATTTGTGCGTCAGCTTATGCATGGCTATGCCTCGGAACCGTTAATTTCTTTATTTGTTTTGTCAGGTTATGTACATGTACTATCTCCTGGGACACCGTCTAATGGAGCTGCCCATATCAGTGGACCGCAAGGAGGTAATGGCTGAGAACACCTACTTGCTGACTCTAGATGGAGACATCGACTTCCAACCGCACGCTGTCCGCTTACTTGTTGACTTGATGAAGAAGAATAAAAACTTAGGCGCGGCGTGTGGTCGTATTCATCCTGTAGGATCTGGTAAATGTCTTTCTTATTTGAACTGAAAGGCGGTATTTGAATCTTATAGTCCTACATCCAAAGGAAGATATTGATTCCCGGTTTTAATAAATATTAATAATTTATTCGGTCTTTGGAAGGCCTTGATGACGGGATCACAGAATACTCACCGTGAAATACACGTACTGTTTCATTGAGTGGGTAAGGGTATTGGACGCCGTTGAAATTATACTGCTCAAGCGGTGTAAAAGCCGGCAACACAACTAAAGCTCAGATTGTAGTGCGAATGTCTAGGTGCGTCGGATCTCTTACCATAGAATAGATCTACTTGCTCAGTTGCCCGCTATACCATGAAAGAATGAAGGGATTTTTTATTCTTATTATATTAATTATTATGTTATTCAGATGTATTTGTAATGTTAATTAAATGTTTTGACGAATAAATAAAAATGTTCACAGGCCCGATGGTGTGGTATCAGCTTTTCGAATACGCAATTGGTCATTGGCTGCAGAAGGCCACGGAACACATGATCGGATGCGTGCTCTGTAGTCCTGGATGCTTCTCACTGTTCAGGGGAAAGGCTTTGATGGATGACAACGTTATGAAGAAATACACTCTGAAGGCTAGCGAAGCACGGCATTATGTTCAATACGATCAAGGTAACGTAATGAGATTAAGAGTAGGCGCGTTGTTAATAACATTAAAACAGCACATGCATAATGTTAAAATCAAATAAATAATATTTTAATTCGCTTTTAAACATACCAAATTTGCTTTGCTAAAACTATTATATTAGTTTTTATTTATCGAATGTAATCTTAAATTTAATTCTTATTGAAATTATCAAAAGTAACGTAATCTAACTCAAAATAATCTAAAATCAACTATTAAGCTGTCTACTTAAATCTTTGTATATAAAAAACTGGGACAGACAAGTGAAAAGTCACACCGAGTATTCTACTAGTCCGTGGTATCGGTTAGGACTAACCGGTCCAATTAAAATATAAAATTTGTAAAGATATGTTACATAATATGAAGTAAAACTTGTGGCTCACACTTTATAAACTTATTTTTATATTTTTTGTGTATCCTAATTTTTTATTATTGTTTTGTTTATTTTTGTGTAAGTTTTCAATAAATAAATAAAAAATCGGTTCTTTGTGTGAAATTGTATAATTTTTTAATTTTCATACGATCATACGATTGTAATTACAGGAGAGGATCGATGGTTGTGTACACTTTTACTGCAACGGGGTTACCGAGTAGAATATTCCGCCGCATCGGATGCGTATACGCACTGCCCTGAAGGGTTCAGCGAGTTCTACAACCAACGTAGAAGATGGGTGCCTTCGACTATCGCTAATATTATGGATCTGCTCATGGATTACAAACACACGATTAAAATCAACGACAACATATCGTCGCCATACATTGCCTATCAGGTAAGATAGCTATACTGTCTGGTTGTAAATGACTCTAGTAAAGAAGTAGTTGGTACATTATATATAAACTTTTAAAACTAAAAGTTTCCTTCCTAAATTATTTTGCAATGAATTTCTTATTTGTTTACGTTAGGCGATATTTATTTCATCGTGATTATATAGAAAATCTATTAATTGGAAATTGTTTTGAATTTCAGATGATGTTGATGGGTGGTACAATTTTGGGCCCTGGTACTATATTCCTTATGTTGGTGGGTGCTTTCGTGGCTGCGTTTAGAATTGATAATTGGACTTCCTTTGAATACAATCTCTACCCCATTCTGGTGTTTATGTTTGTTTGTTTCACGATGAAATCAGATATTCAGGTAAGAAAACACCTATTTATATATAAGAGAAAAGGTTTCTCCTTAAACGGCCGACAGAGAAGTATAATATTTTTCGATATTTTTGAAGTTTCCACTTTTCTGAAACTACGCAAAAATGGTAATTTAATCCACAAAGACGAACCAAAGTAACCGCCATTACCCGCCGTATTAGTAAGTTGACGTGGCAACGGGCTGGCCACATCGCTCGGCGAAACGCGGATTGGGATGTGCCGCCCTGCGATGGGAAGATTATCTCATTAAGATCGCTCAAGATGTTAATAGGTGGACGCCTTTGGGAGAGGCCTATGTACAGCAGTGGACTTTAATAGGCTGATGATGATGTTACCCTTTTTTAATATTGTATGTTAAAAAGATACGTTTGATTTATATATACTTTTTATTACACTTGAACAAACATTTCCAGTTGCTGGTCGCACAAATATTATCCACTGGCTATGCTATGATCATGATGGCTGTAATCGTCGGTACAGCACTGCAGTTGGGCGAGGACGGGATTGGCTCACCGTCAGCCATTTTCCTTATTTCGCTGTCGAGTTCCTTCTTCATCGCTGCGTGCTTGCATCCTCAAGAGTTTTGGTGTGTTGTACCGGGCATCATATATCTGCTATCTATTCCTTCTATGTATTTGCTTTTGATTCTTTATTCTATCATCAATCTAAACAACGTATCGTGGGGTACCCGAGAAATACAACAAAAGAAGACCAAAAAGGTAATTAATTCCATACATTTATGCATTTGTGCTGAATTTCTACGTTTTTAAATTAGACGAGCTTATTTCGATTGTTCAAACATCTTTGCTGTCAGTCAAAACGATTTATACGTAATATGATATAATACATATTAGAGTTTTTATCTAAAACTTACTCTTACAGTCGTAACATTGGCAAAATTCATTTTTACATAAGACGGCGTTTCATCTAAGAAGAAAAAACGAGGTGCGGCTATGTCATAAATTCCAAATAGATCATTGACTATTATTTTTTAGGAAATTGAAGCAGAAAAAAAAGCAGCAGAAGAAGCGAAAAAGAACGCCAAACAAAAGTCATTACTTGGATTCCTTCCTGGAATGAATGGTAATGACGAAGAAGAAGGTTCTATTGAGTTCTCTTTTGCTGGATTGTTTAAGTGTTTGCTTTGCACTCACCCTAAAGGAAATGAAGAAAAAGTACAACTTCTTCATATAGCATCCACCCTCGAAAAGTTAGAGAAAAAGATTGAGAATGTTGAAAGGCAAGTTTCTTGATACCATAATAATTATATAATAAACAACTAGTTTTTTCGCTAAACATTAATTTTTTTATATACAAATTCCTATTTAAAACCTATTTAAATTAAATACAAATTATCTTCATTCTTTAAAGAAACATTTTAGAGCTGTCTCAAAAGGAAATTTGCTCAGGACTTCAATCATGTGAATTATGTATCTATTTGCTTGCAGAGTGATTGATCCACATGGCCAGTCAAGAAGCAGAAAACTTTCTATTGGTTTGAGAGGAAGCACCAATGGAGATGGATTGGTGACTGTATCAGAGAGGGAAGAGGAAGAACACGGTTCGGACTCTGACACAGATACTATGTCGACAGAACCACGAGTAAGCACCCATTTTCACAAGGAATAATATAACTATATTTCTACACCAGTGAAACCTTCATTTTAGGTAGTATATACGACAGACCATACAGTTTCTTTATTGGATATTTTTTTTAGGAAAAGAGGGATGACCTAATAAACCCATATTGGATAGAAGACCCCGATTTGAAAAAGGGAGAAGTTGACTTTTTGACTCCATCAGAATTGACCTTCTTCAAAGATTTGATCGACAAATATTTGTACCCCATTGACGCTAATAAAGAGGAACAGGTAATTAACAAAGGAGAAAGGTATCAGAATATCTGGCTTAAAATTATAAGCACAATAGAGAATTTTAACTATTGCACTGATCATTTATATACGTTGCTTAAAACACCTGTGGTAAAAGTTTTTGTATCGTTTTTGGCAGAAGACGTATGGGTCAATAGAGATATTCCTTAATTTTTGGCAACATTTTTTATGCAAATATATGGGTTGCCCTGTGCAAATTATGTTTAATTTAATATGAAACTAATCAATTTCTTGTTAAAAGCCATCTTACCAATCCGATGATAATTGATTTTATAATCCAAATTAGTTTTTAAGTACTTAAAAAATATTATTCCAACAATTTTAGGCTCGTATTACGAAGGATTTGAAAGAGCTGAGAGATGCGTCTGTATTTAATTTCTTTATGGTCAATGCTCTTTTTGTCCTTATTGTGTTTTTGCTACAATTAAACAAGGACAACCTCCACATTAAATGGCCCCTTGGAGTTAAAACTAATATAACGTACGATGAGGCCACGCAAGAGGTAACGTGACAAAGCGCGGATGTGCAGCGATCGGCCTTCAACGATGACTTGGGATCACGCGGCGCATATTGATAGTGAACAATTTCCGATGCATCGACCACTCCCTCTCACCGTTGAAAGTTGACTCCATTAATGCTTTCTTTATGTAATTTTGCAGGCTCGAATTGCACGTGATTTGGTAGAGCTTCGCAATAAGTCAGTTTTTGCGTTTGTCATGTTCAATGCTTTATTTATATTGATAGTATTCTTATTACAACTCAACAAAGATCAACTCCACGTGATTTGGCCTTTGGGAGTAAAGACAAACATTACGTACATCGAGGATACAGGCGAGGTATAGCCAAATTATTCAGTTTGTGTGTCTACAAAATAACGACCTTCTTCTAACCGGTCTCTTTCGGGATGGCACACCAGCATGAAGATCGAGTTATCTTCTACACCGACTATTAAACAATTTGGTGTCACTTAATTTTCACAACCCTAAGACCCCAAAGCATTTGTCCCCGTGTTTGATTCACTTTTTGATGGTATCGAAATCACTTTGCCGCATTTCTGATAGCCACGCGATGAACCTTTATTAATTGCACTTCCCCAATGTGTGAACTGTTTTGGTGGTGGTGGGATTCTTCCGTTTAATGTCTTTGTTTGACTTAACAAATATTGTGTAAGCGAATGAATCCTTCACCTCCGAGGTGATTTGTTTAACAATGACAGTTTGTCGTTAGAGACTCTTCTTTCTGTAACCTGTTTCCCAACTTCTGCTAATTTATTAAAATCTTATCTAATAAGGCACATATCTTTTCCCGTGGTACATGAATATCGCACGTGTGGTATGTTGGTAATAGTAAACGTATTTTCGTTGCATTTTTTTGTTATATTTGGTGTGGGTGTCGCTACTATTTGCTTACCGTTTATTGCTTTTTGTTAGAGCCTTCGGCATGTTAACGATTTGAAATCTTCCAGGTGCTCATTTCAAAAGAATATTTACAACTGGAACCGATTGGTTTAGTGTTTGTATTCTTCTTTGCATTAATTCTTGTTATCCAATTTTCGGCTATGATGTTCCATAGATTCGGAACTATTTCGCACATTTTGTCTTCAACAGAACTAAACTGGTTCTGCACTAAGAAGGTAAACTTTTTAAATATTTGTTTAGTAAGCAATCAACGTTCCGTATGAATACCACTAAGAGTTTTGTTAAAACGTGTTTCAGTCTGAAGATTTGTCACAAGACGCTCTTCTCGATAAGAATGCAATAGCAATAGTAAAAGATTTACAAAAACTGAACGGGTTAGACGACGATTACGACAACGACTCCGGGTCAGGGCCGCAAAACGTTGGCAGACGAAAGACCATCCATAATTTGGAAAAAGCGAGGCAGAAGAAGAGAAACATCGGTACATTGGATGTCGCTTTCAAAAAGCGTTTCTTCAATATGAACGCTAACGATGGTCCAGGTATGTTACGATATCATATTTATAAATACTTTAACGACAATATAATGTGTGTTAGAATATTTAAGCAGTATAAATTCAATAGTTTTAATATGACATTTTCGTTTTAGGCACACCCGTTTTGAATCGAAAAATGACCTTACGCAGAGAAACTTTGAAAGCGTTAGAAACGAGGAGAAATTCTGTGATGGCGGAGCGAAGGAAGTCACAGATGCAAACATTAGGGGCTAATAACGAATACGGAGTTACTGGAATGGTACATCCTAATAGAAATAACCTAAACTAACTTTACAATAAAATTTGTATAAATACCCTATTACTACTTAGTAATTTCGAATTTTATAATTAATTTATTGAGTAATTCTGGATTCCATCTGCCAACATACACTGTCATACAGGAATTTAATTTATAAGGATTAACTTTTTCTTATAGCTTAACAACAATCATGGTATCGCTCCACGACATCGAACTTCGACTGCCAACATATCCGTAAAAGATGTGTTCGGGGAGCCAAATGGTGGAATGGTGAACCGAGGGTACGAAACCACCCTGGGTGACGAAGACGACAGTAACTCCATGAGACTGCAACCTAGACAGAACCAAGTCTCATTTTCTCCTAGATTTCAGTGATTAGCATATAAGCTGTAACATATAACAAAACATTATTCTACTGTCAAGAATTTTGAATTATTGTTTTCTCAGAAGTGAATTTTTTGTATTGGTTATTCAGGTGAATCTGATTTGCGATAATCTGGAAAGGCCATTCATTAAATAGAAATACAACACTAAATTTATTTCAGTCACATTGGCAAAGTTAAT
Source organism: Delias oraia (assembly GCA_018230265.1). Lineage (NCBI taxonomy): Eukaryota > Metazoa > Arthropoda > Insecta > Lepidoptera > Pieridae > Delias > Delias oraia. Next base: position 8,300 of record DWCF01002922.1, on the reverse strand, counting down.
TATGAAAGTCTGATCTTGTCATGAGTGGGTACAAAACATTATGCTCAAATTCACTCTTCAAAATATTAATATACATTTAAGTAAATTTTATTTTGTGTACACAAACAATATATTACGTCAACCCCTAGTTTATGCAATCATAGATACTCATTTAGTACATAGTTATTCACTAAACTTGATTATAAGATGTTTTATCAAATTGACTTGTGATATATTAAGAGATTTCTTAATTGTTTTTGACAATGAAAATTTTTATTTTGTATTGAATTTTCTGACTAGTTTTTATTTCAGTATAGTTTAAGAATGTACACTGCCACATAAACTTACAATTGATGTATATTTTAAGTCTTGTAAAATATACTTTAAAACAAAATTAAATGTTTTCTTTGATTCCTTGTGCTTCAATATGATTAAAGAACATATTTTAGATTTTTTTAATAATCTCCACAAAAATGCAATAATATTTCTAGATCGCTCCAGGTTTCAAATTTTTGAGAACCAAGCTGACAGATTTTTTTGCTGGATATTGTTAACGGCTTTCAACTTTGTAAATAAAGACTTAAAAACTGGTATTTGAAATGTTAAAATTTTATTATACAAATAGAAAATAATCTAGTTTTCTAAGAATGAAACAAAATCTGTTAATTTAAAGAGTTGATCTTCACTAGAGGTGTGCAATGGGGCAGGCTGGATTGGAGATGTTGGATTAACTGTCACACCGTCCTCATTCAACTCCCATTTACGATCTTGACATATTTGTAATACAGCTTCCTTACTAAGCCAAGTCGAAGAAACTAACGTAGCAATTGATATAGAACTATATGATTTTCCTATTAAATTGAATACTCTTTCTCGCACATTTTCTGAAAATAAATAAATGCAAATCTTAGTAAACACAGACTATTTGCACGAACAAAATTTTCTGAGCTGAATGCTAGACAAACAAATTATATCATATAACAAGAATTATTATACTGAAAAGTAGGTAATTTATATACATAAAAAAATAATTACCTTCAAGAGCTCTCATTACTGTAGCAACTGGTTCTTCCCAATGGTATGCTGCTAGTGTTTGAAAAACTCGAGGTAGGTCTTTCTTCCACAACTTTCTCCCAACTGCCCAAATTGCTGCTATTTCAGGATTACTTGCTGTTATATTTTGCGGTATTCTTTTCCACAAAAATTTTGCATTGCATCTGGGTTGACAATATTTTTTAAAGCATTCACTGATTGTAAAATAGAGAACAATTTTAGAAAAACATCTACTCACAGGTCATTTTGATACAAATAGATGGCGAGAAGCTGAGCATAAGTTGATGGTGAAGCAATTCCATTAGGACACTGCAAAGAAACATTTGAAAATTGATATTATCGTCAATTATGTAAAATATTAGAAGAGCAATACCAAAGTTTTTGAAAAAGTTGGGTTTGATTTGCTAAGAGGGTTGACAATAGACACTATTAAAGTATTGGGATTACCTCTAACTCTTGTTTTTCTAGTTCTTCACAAAGTTTATCAAAATTAGTTATCATATTTATGATTTTATTATTTCTATTAAAGCAATACATAAATATTCACGTTCAAACATTTACTGCTTGCTGCTTTTTATACAAGTGTCAATGTCAAATGTCTGACGTCGTACATCATACAGGTAAGAATTAAAAAATGTCTTGATAAAATATAAATAATTTATATAAATAAATAATTTAAGTATTTTGTAATTTATATGATCCCGACTTTTTATAAGTTCATATGTATATATTGATAAATTCTGTTGTAAAGCACATTTACTTTTCTTTATGGTAAAGAAATTACCAAGGGCCATCATATTGCTACCATTATGAAATTCATAGCATCTTCTTGGTATGATAAAATATATCAAATATTTTATTTTCTTTTCAGGGATTAAAACTTAGGAGTTTCGGCACAACAGTAATGAAGATGCATGCTTGTTACAATAGGTTGAATTATTTTAACTTGATAATACGTGTATTTTCTATACCATGACCTCATTTTTTATAATTTTATTTCACGGCTATTGATCGAAGACTGGGGCGGGCTTGCAGTCAACTTGTCTGTTTGGTTGCATCACAAATCACAATGTTGATGGAATGATTGACATGCTGAGTCATTCTTCAATATTGTCGCTTACAATGCTAATTTTCTTGCTTAGCGTGTACCAATTTGCATTCTAATGTTCTTTGTAGTACTTTCGGCCGTAGGCAATAAATCTTTACCGAGTTAAAAAATAAGATTGCTGTGTATAACTCATTGCTTAACATTTAAAAATAATATAATCTGCGAGTACTTCAAATACAACAAGATTTTTTTTATAAATGGACTTAAATAATGGAACAGACGGAATAAAAAACATAGAAAACAAACAAACACAACAAGACATGTAGGTACATACACTCACTTACATTTTTCTAATAAATTATGTTACCAAACTTTGGTAAACGTTGTTTTCTATCACTACGTTGTTTGAAAATGTATTTTATTTTATTGCAATTATTCGTTGTCACAGCCATGTTGGCTGGTCTACATTTTCTCTTTTGACGAAACAAGTGCAAGACAATAAATCAGAAGTGTAAAGTTACCTCAATTTGCGTTCATTATTTTAGTCATAAGATGCAATTTGCCGCGGACTAATTGTATTAATTAAGGGCTATTAACTTTGAACGCATTGAAACTGTTGTTCGCATTTCACTGTATTTAAAAAATTTCACCCCAGCTATGGTTTTTTCAGGTAATTATTTTGTGGAATTTTAATCTGTTCAATGTCCACACCCCGAATTGTAACTTGTCGAATGACATTTACCTACATCTTGCTACATAAAATTAATTATACAATCACTTGTATTTTTCACATTACATTTTTTATAATTACATTGATGGTAAAAAATCAGAGACAACGTCATGGACAACCGCACTGTGAACTGCTTTATTGTTACTTACTCTACGACTTTACGATGCATATTTTTAAACATCTAGGGTACATAAAGAAGTAAGTTTGTACTTTTGATAAACGTATCCTTTATACAGCGTAACTTATCCTCACTAATTCCAATAATATTCCCATAATGTAGTATAACGCAGTGTCTGAACGAAGTTCTGAAAAACTGTCCGTTTTAATCCTTGCAGTTCATATTTGATAGCGAATCGCTTTGAAAAGTAAGGCGATATATTTTCTCTTCATATTTTTGTGTTATTACAACCACTCTAACTGGTACTTTAAATATAAAAATTTTTACAAAGTAGAAGCTGTGTTTAATATGATTAGCGAGTTTGTTCGGCTTAGTGGTCGCTAAAACGCAATTTCGATGAGTTGACCTCAAGCCTGGGGTCACACAGGCCAACCGGCTAGCTAACACCGTTGCGACATTACGTACTATCTGTGTACCTGCTGTATTAATGGCTTTTAATGTTGACATAAAATTGTATTAGCAGAGTATAATGGCTTTATTATATTGTAGTCATTTTGATGTCTCTACGTTTTTCTCCCATCGGAAAAGTTCGTCTATATGGCGACATAAGTAGTCCTTGAAACTATTCGTAGAGACTCATCTTTTGAATGTACACATAATGGTTCTTAGCTATCCGTCTATTGAAATACTTATCCCTATTAGTAGGTACTTTAATATTTTTAAATTAGTTTTAATCTAAACAGTACCATAAATATACCAAGTAAGGAGAATACAGGTTGCAGTAGATAATATAAACGAGATTATGCATGGCATAATAATAAATTGTCACTAGATTTTGAATTATTAACTAAGGTCTAACTACAAGTACTTTTATAAGTTCTTTGGTATGAGAGCTTCAACTGTTATTATTAATAAACAAATATTACTTTAAAACAGTTTTTAACCTAAAATAAGGGTTTGAATTTGTTATTTGATTTAGGATTAATGTAGAAACTGGTTGACACAGACGCATTGTACCTTATATACCTATCTGCCTCGGTTATTTGGACTGGAGCCGCAGCACACGCCTTTAACGCCACAACGGGGCATTTGGTCTAACTATTGGTTCTCAGCAGACCGTAGCGTCAGTTTCATTGGACAATCGAATAATTTAGTAATTCGTACCTACTTTTCAAATCGTTATCTATGCTCCAATTTTCTTGTAATTAAACTAGATAATTCAAATTTAAAAAATGCTGGTTTCTCAAGCTAATATTCAAATGAAATGGTACATCTATTTAAATTTTTTAATCAATCACCGTTCCGAGGTCTACTACTTTTCTCTAATTCTGAATGTAGAAGCTCCGTTGCATACTTGACTAATAAATATTTTTATTATATTATGCAAGTTTTATCATAAATCTTACACTATTTTTACATGACAATTTACTCTTACCTCAACGTATGTATTAAAGAGGTTTGATATATGATTTTGAATGTAATGCATATTTTAAATAATATGTTTATTTTATTAAGATAATATGTTTCCTATTAAAGTGTCAATGACTAACTAGCAATCGACACGCCTTAGTATTAACCATCGTTGATATGTTGCAATGATCATGAAGGTTGTACCAAATGTTTATAACGAGTAAAATGACCGTCAAATGATCGATATTTATATGCAAACAGACCCATTAAGGTGTGACAGTTTGAGCGATTGGTCGAGTAACTCAAAGCAAGAACGTATCTAAACAATGGTGCTATCTTCCATCAAAACAAAATGCCGTTTAATTGGATTCACAAAGCACGCTCAACTAACGGATGTGATAGAGTATGTTTTAAATTAAATTATTGCTGTTTTGTCTTTGGCTTAATATTAAGAGCAAGCTAAGACAAATTCAACGGAGACCAATGAGTAAGAACATCAAATTGATGATTTTGCATAAGCCCCTTTTCTAACATGACGAAATGCATTTACGTATTCACCTCTTGCTAGATGATATGAAGAACTCGGCACTTCAGAGAACAAACCCCAAACTAAAAACCTCACGACAACAGCTGACAAGATTTCCACCGGCTACAGTTTCCTCTTGAGCTTTTCGGCACAAGTAAGGACCACGGGGGTCGCACTAGGCAATCAGCGCAAAGAGCCCAGGATATGAGGTACATTTTCGATTTCCTGTGTCTTGAGAAATACTCAGTCGATCTAAGTCAAGCCTCTAAACAGCAGTATTTTGAAAATTTACATGCAGACCGTAATTCGAGCCTGTTGCCACTCGCGTCGTGGTAAGACCACTTCTCTAGGAGGCCTTTTTGCGTAAGTCTCTAATGTAATCTTAAGTCTTTAGGTAAAAAATTGCTTTAAGAATGTATCAAGTAGTGGTCTTTACAATAGAAAATAATTAACTGGCCTAAGGTAAAACTAAACCTAACCTAAAATATTTGGAACATCAATCAATAAAATAATGTGTGTCTCAGTCGCTTTCCAAAACCCAAAATTGTAGCAAAAATAAATGAATATTTTTATTTACTGGCAAATAAATGTTTATAAATAAACAGCAGTTTAATTAATCAAGATTTAACAAAGGCACCCGATGACGCAAAACATATCCTGATGTTTACGTAACAAAAGCTTTTGTACGGCGACGTGCCTCAATTTTCACTTCATTAACTTTATTTATACTACCTCGGGTCAATCCATCGATCTGTCGGAAAAAGTGCAAGAATTTCGCATTGATTAAATCGATTTCAGAATTTCGAATTATTTTAATGATAAGGCCAATTTTTAAGGTAAGGTAAATGTCATGACTGTAAACTTTATACCTGTATTTTAAACCTACTTTATCTTTGATAAGACTATAAATTATAAAATAATTCGGTAGTACTTTCACAGTAAACATGTCGATTGAAACGTCTCGATTCATTTTCCGAGTAACGTCAAACTATTTAAAGAAAACAGTATCACTTTATAATGGCAATACATTGTATGTTATATGCGTAGAAACCTCGTCACTTCAATCCATCAATTTAGACCTCATTCAATTGTAGAACATAATGCTATATCTCAACATGTAAACAAAGGGTTAACTTTCATGTCATACTTGTCATATATACTTAAAGACTATTTTATATAGCGGATAACGGGGCAAGTGGGTCTCCTATATGGTAATAAAACACCGCCGCCTATGGACAACCACTCCAAAGTCCGCGCATTGATTGTATTGCCGACTTTTTATGTCGTTTATGATTTTTTTTATGCATATTCAGTAAGTCTGAGAATCAGCTACTATGTATTTTTATACACCTGAATTATTGGATTAACTACCGCTAACAGTTTTAAATATGTTTTCTATAAATTTAGTTCTGTTTTTCTGTCATTTGGCTTGCAAAAATACATATAACCCTAAGTTTTCACCCTTCTATCAATATACCTTATTTTTAATAGCGATATAAACATTTTAAGGACCTCCGATATCTCTGCGAAACACAGTACAAGTACCGTTTCAGGTTGAATATTCTGTTAGGATGTGGTATCACTTCGGACGAGCCGGCTCAATTAATACGCCAGCATATGGTTCTCCCACGGGTAAAACAGACACGGTCAAGCCCTTCCAAACAACGAATAAATTATAATTTTTTATTCAGATATAAAATATAGATTAAAAGATCCAATATAACTTTTCGGTAAAGTATGAAAGCCTCAAGTACCGCCTTATCGAAGCTTTAAGCTTACTAAAGTGCCGCAAATCACATTACATTGATGTGTTCGTAGTTGTGAACTAAAACGTGGCGTGAAATGGCCAGTTAGTGAGTAATATCATGTCATTTGGAGACTCTGGCGAGGGCGGTCGTGACGCTCGGTTCCCACTGCCTTAGCTCGGTCACGAGTCGCTCTGCTGACCCTACCTCTGCTTTCCTTCTTAACTTGCAATACCCGTTCTATATCTGCACTTATCTAATTTAACACTATGACTCGTTAAGCCTTCTTCTTTAAAGAAAAAGGATGGGTTCAAAGAGTTAAGGACTTAATAATCCTAAATATTAACATTTTTAATTAATATATGCGCTGTGTTTGTCTGTGCTGTAATTTTTTATTAAACATACCAAATATTATCACATAATAAATAACCTGATAAGTATTTAAAGTACATTAGTACAAATTTATTGATACTACGCATTATACAGGATTCTTTACGTGGAGATAAAATCTTAACGAATTCAATTGATATTTTGATTAGAATAATTCATTTTCATACAAATTACTTTGTGTCCATATCAAAAAGTTGGGGTTAATACGTACCTAGTTCTTGAAATGACTGTCGAATAGGTTAGTAAGGCGTTGGACATCTTAATATCTGATATTAATGTACATTATAAATTTAACGGAACGTGAATAGATTAGATGAAACTTCGTTGGAAACTTAACTAGGCACATTATTATAATGCTTGGTTATGCGAATGCAATTTTATTAGCGTTTTAGTGAAGGTGGTAATACTAGCCTGGGAAACTACGAAACGTAATGAAACAGCGTCTAATTTATATTCACACTTGCTTTCAATTACTGATAACTCGGCTCTTGTTGCATCTGGCCCTCTTTTGTACCTCTAGAGAACACTCACTCTTCGTGAGAACACTAAATATTTAAGCAAAAAATCTTTCAAACACTTAATTCCGCCACGCCTTCTCTTAGTAAATATGGTATCATTTTTTAACATTAAAATTATTGTATTTCCTAATTTTTATGTTGTTTTTTTTTTGTTACATTAATAAGTTTTAATAAATTTATAAGAAATATTAAAATACGTTTTTCCCAGTGGCAGAACTATATTCTGACGCACTAATTGTGCCGGCTCTTACGAAGTGCTCACAGAATAATCAGCGTGAAACGGTACTTGTACTGTGTTTCGCTGAGTTAGTAAGGATATTAGAGGTCCTTAAAAATGCTGCTTAAGCGGCGTAAAACGCCGGCAACACAATCAATGCGCGGTCGGCGGAGTTGTTCTTCTACCATATACGAAAACCCACCTGCTCAGTTGTCCGCTAAAGCATAAAAAACATTATATTAACTAGTTCTATAATTTTTATTACATTATCATATTACTTCGTGAAAATGACTAAGTCCCGTGAATATAGAAATCGACACATTTTATTCAATGGTAAATACGAATTCTTTTCATCCTTTTTGCTTATGACTTACAGATTAACTTCAAAGCTTGCTTAATTAATTAGAATTAACTTAACATTAATTAGTAGGTTTTAAATGTAAGCACTTTTAAGAGAATCATGGTCAAGTGGTTTTGTAAGCTACCGTAAAGAATTCGGGTTTGATCCTCGGACTTCATCATCATCATCATTTCAGCCGTAAGACGTCCACTGCTGGACATAGGCC
>DWCF01002921.1:0-21758 GCA_018230265.1 Delias oraia | reverse complement strand
ATATTTGCTACGGTGAACGTGATTAAGGTAAGGTAAGGGTAAGGTGTTTCAATAAATATTACTTTGTGAATCAAAATAAGCTAATAAATATCAATCTATTTTATATACTCAACAACGAAATATAAAATTCTATTTCAAATTGTTTTTATTGTTATCCGTTTTTGATCAGAGTACAATTTAAAGATTTTTTTATTTTAAAGTACCTACTAGGAAATGTTTGTACGCTTAAATTATTTTAAATAATTTTTTATTCTGGAACAGATATTCAAAAAAATAAATCGCGATTTAACTATAATAAAATTTAATAATATATAATTTAGAAATAAAAATTATCGAATCACGTTAAAAAAAGTTCCTCTCTAACGTATTCTCAGTCTAAGAACGTATCCTATTCTAATAATTTGTTTAGAAGATCAAGCTATGTTTAGGTGAGTAGTAGTGTCTACTAAGTTAAGGGCAATTAAATAGCGCCGTGTGTTCCTCTAGAGTTCCCCGACTCATAACTTCGGGATTTTCAATGTAAATTAAAAAGAAATATGGTTCATTGTTTCAACATGAAAAATAGAATCTGCAGCATAAATAGGAACTGCTGTCGGTTGAAAAGATTTGCCATCAATTTTACTCTGGCATCGACAATGTTTCCTCGTCTGCATTTAGGTACTTTCGGTTTGTTGGATGATTAACGACCGAAACTTCCTTTATTAACTACTACCCAAATGTTTTAATTTGACTTGTTCGTTATAACATTATAACGTCTTACGTCCACCATATATGTAGTTCTGTTTAATATTAATCCATTATCTCCATTTTCTAGAATTTTGTACCAGGCGAATATAATTTGAAGGATTATAATCACAACTAGTTTGTAAGAAAATATTAGATTAACTTAAAGTATTAAGGTTCTACGTAAATATATCAATCGCAATTAGACTGCTTCAGAACTTTGATAAGTATAATGTCCGGTTGGTTTATTAGCATACTGTTTATACTATTAATAGCTATCAATTAAACTGGGATTGTCAATTAAATCAGGGAGAAGCGGCTTAATCCGGGTCGGACGTAGGACACAATTATTCATCAGCAGTATAAAGCCGGTAATCCGACAATATTGACCGGTTTCGTGGCGTTGCTGCAAGGGCTTACTATTGCATACCCTTCATGCCTTATTTGATGATCATTAATTATCTATTTGCAGAGCAGGCCTGACCGTTTCAATTTGGCAAAAATATCTACGTATATTTAATTTACTACACGTAGTGTGAGACTAAGAATTGTGTTCATACGGTTGGAATGATTTTAACTAAATATAGGTTGTTTGACGTTGTTTCAAAGTTGAATTTATGATGAATGTAGCAAAGTTCACGTCCAATTACTACATTACAGGGCACATTTGGGCATTTCATAAGTGTTCTTAAAGTTTAATATCAAACCATTTTCTCAATGCAGTGCAGTTCCATACTGATAAATAAAAGATTACTTAATGTCTAGACAAAGGCTTTCTAGCTAATGGCTTTAAAAATATTTCATTTCCAGAAAAGTTTCGACTCAGAAATGCGCCGAGATACATTCAAACTGATGTGTATAGTTAAGAAATGAGAAGTGTACATTAACAAAATGTCTCATTAAGTATTGCTTGTATACTATAATGTTAGAGTGAACTGAAATTTCCAGAACTTAATAAAATTGAACTTACTATTCTCTAAGTTCTTTAAAATTCCCATTTATTGAATAAGAGAGATCATCATTCTGTTAACTTAGTTGTTTAATCTATAGTTATTAGTGTATTATCGTTCTCCGTTCAATGCTCTGAAACTCAAATTATACTCATAAACGAATTGTCTAATTGCGACTAAGCAGAATAGGTACATACTTCTACTATGTACTACAAGATTCTATTTCCTAATATTGAATAGATACTTATAAATGTGTCTTCACATTTCTTCAGGTTGACAGACGACCTTTTAAAGGTCGCTGGAAGACGCTGGATGCAGGTCACCTCAGACAGGTATACATGGAGGTCAAAAAGGAAGGCCTATGTCCAGTAGTGGACGTCTTACGTCTCAAATAATGATGATGAAAGATGTCTTTATATGCACACGTGTCGGAAAAATCGGAAAAATTTAAATAAAAATTTATAATTAAAAATAATATTGTAGGTAAGAAATATTTCATGCCAATAGCATGTAGTGCAAACAAAGTTTTAGATGGACAAAATTTATTAACTTAGAAATATATATTTCTTATTATATCATTGCTTAAATGTGCTCACATTAAGAGATTTTGTAATATATATAGACAATAATATAATATGATAAATATGAACAACTTCAAGTTCGCGTCAGAGATGTTATAAATTTAGTCAAAGGCGGTTAAGTTGTGAGATTATCTCCAAATTGAGTAGATTGCCTAAAGACAAATCCATCCAAATCATACATAGAATAAACATTATATTTCTATACAATAGATAGGTATACACACCTAAAGATCACAGACAAGATAGATAATGCCTAGAGCCTATTTCTTTTTGAAGGGGTTCGCTAGCTGTACCAAAATGAATTATGATGAAACTAAAATGGTTAACAGTGATGAATTATTATTACTGGATGACAATTAATTAAATGTATCCTTACATTTATGGAATTGCTGTCAATATTCTATGATTGTATCTTATGAAATACATTATATACCTTAATTAATCTACTAATACGTTTTATGCAAATTATTCAAGATACTGAAGAGAAATACACTTCAGAAAATGAAATTCATTTTACCTGGTAAATGAACAAACTATTTGATTTAATGTGAAGAATACTGTTGGATGAATGATAGGTCGTAAACTTATTTCTAGTAGTTAAATTTAATAACAATCAACATTGATGGAAGTTTCATTAATTAAGCTAGGAATAAAAATATCCAAGTGAATGTTTCCATGATGTTCAATTTCGTGTCTTGGTAAACACTTTAAATATAAATATTGAATTTCATCTTCATAAAAATTAATAAAACACATTTCGAATCAGTTCATTTGAAAGGTTACATAGATGTTGGGGACCAAAAATTCATTTCACGCAGCTCTGAGGGTTTAGCTCTGATTGCTTGCGATGATTTTGGAGATTTAGAAGAGTTGGGTTCTTCAATACCCATTGACTTTGGCTCCTTGACTCTTCCTGACAGACCTAGATTTTCAACTGATTCAGTAAGACTGACACCTAAAAAAAAGAACTTCCGTCAGATCATCGAACAACAAGGCCATGACAGTGTTAACATGCAGCCGCGCTAGTCTACAATAAATACAAGATATCAGTGAAATATAAAAAAATAATTCAATGTTATCCTACAATTTCCCGATCAATCATGTAAGTTAAGTATATTTAACATGCTATGATTTTGATAAATTGTCAGCTGATTCGATCACAGATAAATAAATCACGCACATCATGTGTGATGAATCAAGAGCCTTTCCTATTATTTATATTTACAACGATAAATTTAAATACGAAGAAAGGCTCTTTTATCGCTTAAAATATCTATGAATTTGCTGGCGACTCGATCGTATTGTTTTTCAAGTTTTATTATGGTATAACGGACAACGGAGCATGTTGATCTCCTATATGGTACGAGAAGAACGCCAGCCATGGACAACCGCGCTACGGTCTGCGCATTGGTTGTGTTGCCGGCTTTTTCGGCAAAACAGAAGTACCGTTCAAGTACAACTAGCATTTCACGCTGAGTATAAAGCTACGAGTATTTTTAATTATAATATAATAATAATTATAATATTATTATAAATAATAAATTATATATATATATAAATTATATTATTATATGAATGAGAATTTAACATATGGCGCTTATGACTTATTACTTGTAAATCTGTTATTTGGTTTTAACAAAATCAATGACAATAATTAATTATGATAAGTTGAGGTCAGAAGTTTCAATTCTAAAGAGAAAGCGCGTACCAAATTAATATTTCTTTCTAGAACATGAAAAAAATTTTGATGGACTTCAGACACCCACACTCAGCTTCGTGTGTCGTGGTCTACTTCTGTTAATTTAATTGTCAAGCCTTACTTTGCAATCTATTTTCCAGAATTTCCTCTTCGGCGAGCGTTGAAGTGGAAGTGGTGAGGTCTTTCTTGAATCCTACAAGCGCCATCGTCAGCCATGATCGACTATGAGCGTCCTCCATAGGCTCAAAGGGAGACGTAAAATATCTGAGAAAATTGAAGTTTATTGATTATACTCAAATTACTTACAACTACCGACAACTTCAATGTACAAATGTCTTTTTCTTAATCTAACTAACATACAATTATTAAATTATTATTATACGCTTGAAGCAAGCCTTAACTGACTGATAAGCGTTTTAGGAAATGTTAACAAAAGATCAATTACTAAAGAAATAGTTTGTAAAAGTATCCGAATACAAGGCTACATTATTAGTATTATACGTAAGTAACTTTGTAAAAAAAAACAAATTAAAACAACTGGTGAGACTAAAAGTGAGTGTTGTCATTATTATTGAGAACAAGAATTGATTCAATGTTCGTCAAAAGAACTGATACGAAGAATAACCGTGAAACTGTTCGCTGCTTATCGTCTTGTGTTGTGATGTTTCAAAGGGATCATGTTTGAGGTTACGACGAGAGGATAACAGAAATTAGTCAGTTTAAAAGGCAAAACAAGCTGATACTTTGTAATAATAATTTTTTCATTCCATAATTTCAATAAGTTCCTAATAAATTGAAATACATATTTACTTATATTAGATATTAACTCAAACTTTTCAAAACGGAAAAATACAAAACGACAAATAAATCACTTCTCTTCTTTTTGTAATGGTAGTTGTACTTGAAACGGCGCTTCAACTGCATTTTGCTGAGAGAGTGGAGATATCGTAGGCACTTAAAAATGCCTCTTAAGTGGCGTAAAAGGCTGGCAACACAATCGATGCGCGAATTTTGACGCAGTTGTCCATAGACAGCGCTTTTCTTTTACCATACTGGTGGGTCACCTGGTCCGTTGTACGCTATTTAATAAAAAAAGAAATAAAAATGTGTCCCATATTACCTGTTATTGTACATCTTGCGACGGCTGTTGGGGCTAGATGGCGGAGAGTGCATCGGCGTTGTCGGTAAACTTTTGCTACCGCGACGAGCCATCAAGTTGTATTGAGAGGGTGCCTGTCCGTCGTCGTCAGACGGCAAAGCGACGGTGAAACCTCGCGGCCCCCGATTCGATATCATTTTATTCGCGACCTGAAATAACAAAATTATAAACTAATAAAATAGACATACAATTATAGTACTATAATTATTATTTGTTATTGATTTATCAAATTTGGCACCCATATACTAGTATGATTCGTTATTTTTACTGTTTTTCTCCTATTGTAACAACTATGAGAAATCAGAAGAATGCGTTCAGAGGTAGCGTGATTGCTATAATTTAACCTGCATACATTCACAATTGTATTCAGGTCATATGACGTATCTTCATTCGCCGCCACGTGAACGTTTCAAACATTTAAAATGACGACTTCTGAGAATTTCAATTATACTTTGTACTTCAAGCTGAACTTGACTAATGTAAAACAAAGCATAATATCAACGAAACCTATCTAAAGTGAATGTTAAAAGAGCATTGACACAAATTATTTCATGTATTATCGAATGATATCTATTTAGTTAGTTATTTGTTACGATAATTTTAATATTCTTTATAAATACCATTTAACATAGTCTGATGGAAGGACACAGAAGACTTCACATTCATTTAAGACAGCATCGAAACAGCAAAATGCACGCGCCATTTTAATGGCAATCAGACGACCTTGGCCATCTTGATTGCGTCATTTTTATAATAGAACATATTACATAAACTCTTGACTGCAAATGCATTTCACGCGTTGACATAAACTTTTTACCGAACTAAAACTTCAGTGTTTTTTCTTTCTCGTTTATATAAAATAACATAATTTGTTATCATCAAATCTACCGATACAAACTATAATAGTAAAACTAATACTTGAAAGAATGTCGATATTAAAGGTAATGTCTAAAAAAAATTAAAGTATTTTTTTCGTTACATTTTTCTCATTGCGTACTTGACAGCCCTACAAGCCACGTTTTCGTTCAAGTGTTTAGTTGCAACACGTATAACGTATAACCGCGGAATCTCACCTTGAGTACAGAAGTACCACAAGCCGCTCCCTCGCCTTTGAAACCATCGTCGGTGCCTGCCGGTTTGGGTTTTATGTTCATCGGATTAGCTGAAATTAACTTAATTAATAAGCACAATATTATACAATAATTAAGTCTTTCTATTGAAATGTATGTTTAGAATATTTATGTGCGACTTTTCGGATGCTTATTATTTATTATTATACTAGCATTATTGTGACTAAAAACATATAGGTATGTCATCAGGTTGGTCTTGATGATTTTTATTTTATTCTATAGAGGACAACGGAGCTGTGGGTCTCCTATATGGTAAGAGAACACTGCCGCCCATGAACAAGCTTCCCACAATCCGCGCATTGGTTGTGTTTCCGGCTTTTTACGCCACTTAAGCGACACTTTTTTTAAGGGCCTCCGATATCCAAACACACTCTGCGAAACACAGTACAAGTACCGGTTCACGCTGAGTATTCTGTGAGCTCGTGGTATTACTTCGGACGAGCCGGCCCATTTAGTGCGTCAACATATGCTTCAGCATGGCTCTCCCATTGTGATATCGCCAGTCTTTGTTTACATACATATATCTTGTTTTGCACTGTGATCGGACTTTGTGATCATTCTAGCTTGCTTTGTTTCTCTTTAAATGGCTCGGTTGCCTTAAAACCAGTCGGCTGCTTGAGTCAATAATCTTACTTTTTGAACGATTTTATTAACCACGTAAACTGGAATACAAAATGTCATGGAAGTCAAACCCACAAATGACTGATAAAGTCAGAAGTCGAAGACCGGTTTATGAGTTTCATTATTGTAAGGACCTAGCAAATGTAAAAATTACCATAATGTTTACTACGACCTTTAAGAGTCCTTTGTCTAGTTATTCTTTTAACGTTTTGTAGATACTGTTGCTTGAGAGATTTTACCAGTCATTTTACAGCACACATTAAATCATTTTTTTATCAACGCACTTCGACTTCTATTATTCTCAGAATGAAATGAAAATTATATACTAACCCAGGTGGAGGGTGCACTATTGCATTATTGCAACTGCATATGTAAATTTTCTTGAGAAATATCTATTGAGTATTTTTCGTCATCAATATATGACTTAGTGTACAAAGAATACTAGTCATTTTCACATTTATTAATATAATAATAATAACTTTACCGCTCAAAATTCCAACTCTACAAATATAATCACAAAATTGGCCTGAATTTGGTCTTATTCAAGGATGCTATAAAAAATTCCAAGTTTCATCGAAATACATTTAAGGTTGTTACATTTACCTATTTAATTGTGTTTAATTAAACCATACGATCACACATCATGTTTTGTTTTTGTTTGTTCTCAGATATTTGTATAGTGAATACGTAATATTATTAACACGGAAAACGTCATAATTAACATAATTGATAAATATTACCAGCTGTGTTGATCGGAGCTATACCATGCAGGACATCTTGGCAAGGTTTGGTATGCTTCGACCAGTCCTTATTAATATTGTTGAATGGCACCGCAACGTCCTTTTGTTGCGCTTGAGCGATCTTTGAGATTTCATCGTTCAGTTTCGGTTTGCCAAACAATGCATCCGGTTTGGGATACCGAATATAGAAAAATGAGTCTTCGGGAGCAGGCGGTGAAGTCGAGAATGGCTCAAATCCTCTGTAAAAAAATTGTGTAATAAAACGATATCGAACTTTAATTAAAAATAAATTAGTTACATACAGAAATATAACTCATTAATGGACATAAATAACCTTGGAGAAGATAATTAGAATGTCGTGTATTTTTATACATGTTATATAATCCATTGTTATGTTATAATATAACAATAATATTTTCTAAAAATTACAACAAAGTTACTACGAATAAATCTGAGGATACTTACAATATTAAATTATTAAGTTGTGCTTTAAAATGCCTTCGTTGCATTGTTATATAGAAATTTAGAATTAGCAGATATGATCTAGAGCAGATATAAATTGAATACACACTACATAAGTGCGACACGTTTATTAGACTAGAGACTTTATTTGTAATTATATTACGTAAAGTATATCGAGATATCGCTTCTAGCAGCAAAACAACAATACTACGTCACAAGTCGTCGACCAATAAGCATGAGTTGAGAGGCACACTCCCTCGCCAAAGAAAGCACCGGTCGGTGACGACGACAAATGACGCCACTGCTAAAGGTCACTCTTTGTAGGCTTTAGAAGTTTTCTAATATCGAACAAAATTTCTGAAATACATCTTGGCAAAGGCCAATTTAAGCTTGCTACTGTGCCAAGAAATGACGACGGGCCGAACATTACCTAAAATTAGTACTTTTGTTTATAAATATAAATTTATACGCGTACGAATATTAGGATGATCTTTAGTTGTTTTAGTTTATTGTGAATATAAGTTATAATCTACAACTCGCAACGAAAAATAATAACAGAGAGCATGTGGAGTTTTGGGGGCACGGCATAGCAACAATGAGCGCATCAGTATTTAGTAAATCACGTGGTTTACGATGTTTTATGAGGATATTATATATAAACATAAACGTAAAATCGTCATTGTGCACAAATAAGCAAAAATTATTTTATTTAATAAATTCTGACTGCTTCTGATATCATCGACATTCTGGACAAATCACAATCAACATTTTGGTTAAAACGCTTTTACCTATTTATATATTTATGACTACAATATATCTAACATCAACTCACAAAAAAATAATATTTAAAAAAGGCACGATGCGACAGACATTTTTGCCTTGAGCACTCAAAATTTATCGATTTGGATGCTCACCGCAAGCGGTTTATAAAAAAATAAATTTAAAACACTATTCGCCTGTTATAGTCTTACTTGA
The DNA here is from genome assembly GCA_018230265.1 of Delias oraia. Taxonomy (NCBI): domain Eukaryota; kingdom Metazoa; phylum Arthropoda; class Insecta; order Lepidoptera; family Pieridae; genus Delias; species Delias oraia. The sequence goes on along the minus strand of DWCF01002921.1, from coordinate 12,718 downwards.
ATTTATCTAAACTCAAGATAAATACAATTACCCTTAACAATCAAGTTATTCTTTTTTTAATATGCCTGCTTTTTGGCCTCTGATATCCTCATGACAATGATTATTTTATGTCTTCATTTTATGAATTTTCTTATTTTTTGTTAAGTTTAAACTTTATATTTTCTGACAGTCATCAAAATCATCAACTTTAAATAATTCCAATAATTGTTATAACAAGCTTCATAATATTAAAGAATTATAATGGTAATGTAGAAAATTCTAGATTGAAGATTCTAAGATCTAATAAAAACGTCATTTAAGCTTATTGACATCATGCAGAACTAGTTATATTATTTTACATGTGATTAATAAACATACTGCTATATCTTAGTATGCTTATTTTTTCTGTTAAACTGCTTAAATTATTATTTACAAAAGAGTAATGTAATTTTCATGTAAATATAAGGTTCCCCAGGGTTATGCATTAGCTTATTAATAGAATATATATAAGAAAACTACTAAGCTACTATAAAAAGTAATGTTATGGCTTTAATATCTTATTGTGAATTAAAAGAAAAATACTCACTTAGAGGGTTTTGTTTTCATCCACACAGGTAATGTAAATCCATCATGAATTTCAGGGTCACTTGAAGCCATATTTATAAAAAATTTAAGGTAGATACGTGGAAAACAACAACTGAATAAAAGTATGTAATAAAGTATGCTGATATAATAAATAATATCTATATATATATATATATATGTTTTATCTAAAACAGAACTGATAAGGCTGACTTTGAGTGTGACATTAAACTGATATAATAAGAATTATATATAAATTAAAAAAGATATTATGCACTAAAAAGCTTGAGTATCACTCAAAAGACCCTTTGAGATGCACTAGATTTTAAACAGAGTGTTGAAGATGACATCTGAAATAAATGAACGCCATCATTAAAAATCCTCACTAATACTAGACACTGTCACATTTTTTTATATGTACTTCAATAAAAGATAAATAGAACATTATTATTAATAATAAACTGTAATCTACTATGTATTCATCTCTGAATTCTCTCTTTATTCTATAATCTAAATTATATAAAGACACAAAATATAAATAATCTTAAAAAAAAATAGTATAATATATGCACCTAAAACACTAATATTGCCATGTGTAATTTAAAGAAATGGGTTACGATTTATATTAACTATATAAAAAATTAATAAAAAACTTAAACTTTAATGTTGCTTTTAAAAACAGTCAATTACGATAATAAATGGAGAAACTCTATGTCATAAACCAACACACACATTTTCTCACATTTTGAAAATGTAAACAGCTTTTAGGTTGACATGGTCAAAGAAATTAAATTAAATTAATGAAAATATTACTTACACTTATACTTGTATTAAAACAAAAAAACATTATTGAAGAAAATTGCAAGCAAATAATATAAAGCCTGCCGTAATATCAATAACTATGAAGTATGGAAGATTCTGTACAACCATGGAACGCCGATGTCAATTGTTAATTTTATCGACAGATTATTTGCAAAAAATAGAAATTTAGGAGATTTTTGTGGATATCACAAGAACGCATCATGTTTTGTAATATGCACAATTAAAATAAAATGATAGTGAGTTGGCCAGAATTCATAAGCAAAATAAACCATAAGTATAATTTTAACTGTTTCACATGGGGACGAATGAAGAGAGATCTTAAACGCTTGTAGTCAGAGTCATAATAGTTAATACCTGTAAAAAAATCACGTCATGAGCTTTTTTGTATATGCAACTTGACTGATATTGATAAAGAATTAAAGATGTCTGTTATAAAATAAAAATACAGATGTATTATCTATAATATCAAATAGTCTGCACTTGTAAATGGTAATTCTGTTTGAAAGTGAAACTTCAAGAAAGTGTTATTCTTATAAAATTCGATTTGTGTTAATTTTGATTAAGGTTGTTATATTATTAATCCAGTTTTATTTGTCGTTTTACATTACATTTTTTAAATTGTTTCCTATAAGGTTTATAACACTATCTAGTCATGGGAGGGTCAAATTTAAATTGAAATAATATTATTTAAAACAGTGGAATATTGCAATGTTTTTAATATAATAGTAGATTGAGTACATTGTCAATAATACTAATATGGTTACATTGTTTTTTATATATACTAATAATAATAAATTTACGTTATTAGTGTTAAATCGCGATGGGTGACAATAAACCAACAGATCTTGATTGGGTGCAATTGCGCCGTGATATGGGAATAGCAGCTATTGAAGAAACTGCACAAGAAAAATTTGTTAGAAAGTTTAGAGAAAACCCATTTGTTCCAATAGGTAACAACATTATTTTCTTTTAATAACCATTCTACACTCAATTACAGCTTCTTGAAAGCATAATTTTTAATGCTAGTTTAATTCTTTTAAGGTTGTGCTGCAACAGCAGGTGCTCTGTCATATGGGTTATGGTGTTTTAGAACTGGTAAAACAAAAATGTCTCAAACTATGATGCGTGCAAGAATTGTAGCTCAAGGATTTACTATAACAGCATTAGTAGTTGGAGTTGTCATTACGGCTGAAAAAACATTGAAATAATAATAATCATACACATTAGACATAACATCATGTCATGTGGAATCTAAAATATTAAGGAATAAATAAATATAATATATTATTAAAAAATTTCTGTAATAGTGAATGATAAATATAAGTTATTGTAGAGTAGGAAAATTGAATAAAATTTTTAAGTATTGTATTGTCTTTTTTAAGCTTTAAAATTACTGTATAATATATGTATTATAGTTAAATGCTTGGATTTTAAGTACACGAGAAGACCTACATATTATATCATTTTATTTTTTTTACTTCTGTGAATCAAATTTGTTACTGCAGACTACTGGTGCGTTCCACTAGTTGCTCAAAATACTCATATTTTCTCTTGTCTATTGAAACACACCATACATAGTTTATGTCCACGCTGTCAACTGTCCACATTAAATAATTGGACAAATATAATGGACTTTATCTATAAAATTATACTCCCTAATATTTTTTATACCAATCTTATATAATAACTTCAATTTTTATACAATATCGTTGCTTATGGCAAAATAAATAAACCATAATAAAAAAAATATTTTTGAAGAGCTTAAGATCTCCGTAAGTGATCCGATGCGAATTTATGAATGATATATTGATGTGTTTAGGTTAGGAATCCCTGAAATAGAGTATACTTAAATGTATTTTTAAAACACTCAAAGGATACTCCAGTGCTAGGGTGCTTCGGAGTTTTTATTCTAATCTCCGATTATGGTAGTCGATGGGGAACATATCGCCACGCGAAGGGTAAATGAGTTTTATCACGAAAAAAAGGAATGAGAGCCGCATCAGCAGGTAAAAGTTGGGTTCAGTGTATTGGTTCTGTTACATATAATTCAAATCAAAAGTTTATTTTTGCTCTGCCAAAAAAATATTCTTTTATATCGATGTTTGAAGAACATCGATATATCGTTACACCCCTATGTACTTTAATTATAGTTCTTTACTTTTACGAGTTTGGGACTAAAATTTTATTCTATAAATGTTTCAAAATTTATCTCGATTCCTGTAGATTTTGTAATTTCTATTGACTATATAAAAACATAATTTCACCTCAATAATGAAATCGATTTAATTTCAAGAAGTTTTTAACAAAATAATAACACCTAGATTGGCTACTCTGCTACAGCTAGTGGTTGGTCTCAATCTCTTACATTCGCTAACAGACCTAATCTATATTTATGACACTATAATGAATGGTTTTATTGCAGTACATTGTGGTAAGTTATTTTTTTAATTGTTGTTAGTTTCAGGCCTTAAATTCTATTTTAGTTGAATTCTGGTATTTAAAAAAATAATTTTATTTGGTAAAAACTTACAGGCGCAGGTTTTCACAGTGATTCCCTTAGAAAAGACTACCAAAAAACATGTTATGTAGCATGTAAACAGGCAGCTCTAGCACTCAATGAAGGTGGAAGTGCTGTAGATGCAGTTGAAAAAGCTATAATTGGTAACATACCTCATTAAATTAGTATTATTCTCTTACACTATATATACTTATTCTATACAATTTAGCTGTTGTGTTTTCAGAATTAGAAAACAGTGCACTTACAAATGCAGGCTATGGATCAAATTTAAATTGGGATGGTGTTGTTGAGTGTGATGCATCAATTATGAATGGACAAACACTTCATTTTGGTGCCTGTGGAGCTGTCTCCGATGTATGGAATCCAATTACACTAGCCAAACAGCTATGTCTGAAACAATGTGATAATCTTTCACTAGGTAGGGTTCCCCCTTGTATTCTTACAGGTAAAGGTGCTAAAACTTGGGCAGAAAGAATGGGTTTAGAGGTTGTTGATAGTAAGAAAATGATATCACCAAGAGCACTTCGTAATTATAAACATTGTAAAAAGAAGTTGAAAAGATATTCTCTTCAAAATGATGTAAGATTTAGTCCCTTAGACACAGTGGGTGCAATATGTGTTGATTCAAATGGAGTTGTTGCTGCTGGAGCAAGTTCTGGAGGAGTTTCTTTAAAACATGAAGGAAGAGTTGGCCAAGCTGCATCTTTTGGAAGTGGAGTTTGGGCAGTTATGAGTAGAGATGGTATTACACCTTCTGTAGCCTCCTGCACATCAGGATGTGGGGAACATTTAATCAGAACACAATTAGCTAAAAATGCTGCTGAAAGTTTGATAGAAAATTCACCAATAATAAGTTTAGATAAATGTTTAAAAGAAAAGTTTTTGGAATCACCATTTCTTTGGGATGTACCAGATAGATTATGTGGTACTTTAGGTTTAATGTTTAATCCTCAAATTGGAGAAGGTGAATTATTATGGGGCCATACTACAAAAACAATGTGTGTGGGTTATATGTCAACACAGTTATCTAAACCAAAGGTAAAAATGAAATAGCTACAAAACAGTCATATAAAAAATTTAAGATATATATTTTTTTTCAGTGCATTATTTCATATTTACCTCCAAAAGTCGTCGACGGACACAAGGCTGTTGTTTCTGGGGTACCCTTTAAAGTTCCTATGCAACCATGTCCAGTGCTACAGTGGGAAATCAAGACTGAGCATAATTTATATGGGTCTCTATGATCATAACCTTAATTAAATTATACACGGACTTACTCCACAAATTTGAAGAATTTAGCTTATATGATAGTTAATTTGTGAGTTCCTGGTTTTGATCTCGAAAATAAACTTATGTTAAAAGCTAATTTGTTATAAAAGAAGTTACATTTATTTTATGCTGATGAATACTTGTAGTAAATATAGTAAAGGGTCAATTTATTAAACATGCAGGCAAATCTTATTAAATCATTATGAATTGTATTTTTTAATATTTGGGTAAGGCATCTATTCTACAAAATAAAAAGATATAATAATTTAGTTTTTTATTTAATTGTGTGCTATTATAGGTATAGTATATTAATTCGGTGAGACAGTTAAGTACAGCAAATAATTTTAGATTAATCAAGTTAATATTGATAATATTATGTGGCATACAACATACATGTACTATATACAGAATGACAATTATTTCTTAAATTTAAGTGGTGCACCACAATCATCAAAATACTTACATAGCTAAGTTTATTGAATACAAAATTTAAACAAACTAACCTGCAAGGCACTTTCACAATGTAAAAAAGCCACATTTCATTATTTCAATTGTCAAGTTTTATTACAAATATAAATGAAAACTACTATATAAGGTAATTATATATTTTATTTACATTTATAATATATATTATTAAATTATGTTTCTTGTAGTACATAATAAATTACTGATACTATCAATTTATAATATATAAATTTAAAAAACCGTATTACATTGATGTCTAGACGTAGACAGCCTTATTTACATAGTTATCGAAATGTGGCAAAATATGTTTGATATTGATTTCTTGCAGTGTTATTTTAATAGGATGTAAAAGCCACAAAAAAACAACTGAATTTGTGTTCATTCACCCACGAGAGGTTTTCAAAATTAAATTAATAATCGATACATCAAAGTGCGAGACACTTAGTAAAACAATTTATAAGTTTGTAAATAGGATTTTCGCGCACCCTTCAGCTAACGACCGGCATGAATGCTCTTCTAATATAAGATACAATAATTTTGAGAGCTTTAATTAGCTCACTATAATTACATTTAATAATGAAAAGAGAGCAAATTTCCTGACTTTGTACTTATACATAAAATATGTTAATTAACATTGTTTGTGATTGTATATGTAACTAAATCAGAATGAAATAAACTTACAAAAATTATTATTAAACACTTAACTGTTTAAATTTATAATATCATATTACTTTGTACTTTGCGATAAATTATTTATTCCCAAAATAAAATAAATTTGAAAATTATCTTATATATTAACGACGTTGAAATCAAAACAGGCGATGGAAATATTCAATTTTAATTATCAATTCATGATATGACTGGAATTGCCCAATAAAAAGTTTTAACATGTATTCTATGTGATGAATAAAAAGGTAACCCAGAAAAAGCTTCTTATTCGGGCTTCCTTTATTCTTGTTTCCGCTATTCCTTAACTACTATGCACGCCTATATTCGCGACAAACGATATCTTTATTCACGAACACGTGACATTAAGTAAAGAGCTTTTTCTGTAAGTGTAAAAAAATAAAATGAAACATGTTTGTTGCAAATATTAGTCATTACCACACAAATGTAATATTTATTATCTCCTAGGTCTATCATATTATAGTTCAAGATTATAAATATAATTATATTGTCACAGTCACTGGGCAAGGGTGATTTTAATATTGATTCAATAATCTTACTTCACTTTAATAATAAATGTTAATATTTCAGGAATATTTAGCCTCAAAGCATACACTATGATAATGTTTTAAAACAAATTTAAATGCTGATTTAATACTGCAATTTCATAATTGAAGAAAAATCTCAAAATAAATTTAGAAAGTCATATCAAAAAATTCTATAACCTATTTTAATTAACCTAAACACAACCATATTCATACCAGATAGCAGTTTCTTTCGACTTTTCTTGTTTTTCATTTCTACTTGTATTCCTCCTTTCCGCATATCTTAACTCATCATTGGTATCATCTGGTTGAGGCTGCTCATTCAATAATTGTTGATCAGTGGTTTTGTCATGATTAGTCTGACATGACCCATCACCAATTACCGTGGATATTCTATTATACACTAAATATGTGGGATTCTCTTTTAATGGTGTACTTTGAGGTTTTGAGTTAATGGTGACATCGGGATCGTCATCTGCCAAGTAAACTGTTCTTCGAGTTCCTGCAGCTCCAAAAACTGGTGAAGGTGTTGATGCTAGAACAAATTAAAAAAATTATATGTCAAATGCCTAATCTTTAAGAAATAATATTTGTTTATAAACAAAATTACCAGCTGGTAACGCTGCATCACTCTCTAGGCCTTGGAAGCTATTTCGATGTGAAGGGGGAATTTTATGAGTTCTTCTTCTTAGTGATGCTCTAATTAAAGCGTCATCTCCACCACCGCTGTGAATGGATGCAGCCGAAAGTCTTCTTACAAAATTGCTTTCATTTGTCAATCTTGTTTGTTCCAAACTGTGGAATGATCCTGACATGTCAATGCTTTCAGATTTTTTAGAGTACGTGTCATCTAACCTTTTATTAAAACTCAATTCCACACTCTGTCTAGGTGATTCAACGCTTTGAGTGGAAGATCCTTGTTCTGGATCAAAACTTTTGGTAATTTTTTCTAATTCCTGTCCAGGATCTGATTCTCCTGATTCTGAGCCTGCTAGCGTAAGTTGTGACTTGGACCGATTAGTATCTTCTATCCTTTTGTTGTTTCTTGATGGTACTTTATTGATTAAATCTGTACCAGCTTTTCGGAACTTTTTAACAAACGATGCACCAAACCCTCGTCGCTTTGGTGTACAGTTATCAAGCTTTTTGTAATGCTCCATAATTTTCTCTTCTAATTTTTCTTTTTGACGACATAAAGCGTTTACTTTGTCTGCGAACATTTTTTCTTCTTCATGATAATGTTGTTTGTCTTTTAAAGAATGTGTCAATAGTTCATGATATTGGATTAAGAGTTGAGACACATGATCCATTAAGGAGCGTCTGTCAGCATCTAAACTTTTGTTCATTTGAATTAACATTTCACAATGCTGGTTAGTTTTACTTATTTCTAATTCCATACTTGTTATTACGTCAGATTTAGTATTCAGCTCACCAGACATTTCTGTATTTTTAAGCTTTAACTGTGAAACCTCACTGCGCAGATTTTGATATTCTTCCTGCATGTGTCTATATTCATTTTTTAGTCTGTCACTTGCTGTAAAAAGATTTCTAAAATCTTCCTTCAGTTTTGAATGTTCAGCTCTCAGATTTACTAAGTTTCTTGATTCTATTTTAAAGTTTTCTCTTTCCAATTCAAATTCAGTTATTTTTTTCTCACAAACAACCTGTTGTTCTTTAAGATCTCTATTTTCTATTTTTAAATCTTTGATCGCCGCCTTTACAGGTTCTTTTTCACTCAGTAGCATTTCATATTCCATGTTTAATTGTTCATGGATAGCCTGAAGGGCAACTTGATCTCGTGAAAGATTGTCTTGTTTATCTTTGAGCACCTCTAACTGTTTACATATTTCATCTTTTTCTGCAGCGAGTTGGCTATTGGCTAATTGTAAAGTCATTTGTTGTGACATTAACGAACCATTTTGTGAACTTAATGTAGATATATTTACTTGCAATTTAGCATTTTCAGCTTTACTATTTTCTAAAGTTGTTTGTAAAGCTAACAAATCTGATGTGAGCTGTTCTAATTGTGGATTGAGGACAATTTCGTCTTCTTTGAATTTATGATCACAGTCACATGGAATTAACTTAGTAAGATTTGCTTTTGCTGCTATATCTGATATTAATGATTCATATTCAGAATTCAATATTATTTTTTCTAACAAATCTTCAATACCAAAATCTTTAGCTATCACATCACATGAACTGACACCCAGTTTTTCTAAACAATTTCGTATTTTGTCAAAGTTTACTTTTTCTATTATAAGGTCTTTTTGTAGAGTCTGTATGGTTTCTGAGTCAATTTTCTTTTGTGACTTTAGTTCTTGTATTTTTTGTTCGAAGTCTTGAAGTTTACTGCTAATGATGACGTTATTTTCTAATTGGCGAGACAACCTTTCAATTTCTTTAACTTTTAATTCTATATTTGTGGTGGTAGTGTCTAATATTACATCTTTTTCTTCTACTGCTTCTCGTAATTTGTACACTTCTCTTTGTAAATTATGTGCTTCTTTTTCACTATATGTAAGCTTAGTTTTAAGTTCCTCAGTCTGTATTATGAGTCTTGTCACTTTGTCTGCTTCTGGTTTAAGAATATCAAGTTCTTTTGTTCGTGCATCTAAGGATTTTTCTAATTCGTCTGCTCTTCTTTGGATTGAGTCACATAACATTTGTATTCTTTGCTTATCTTTAGTTAGTGATTCTAGGTGCTTTTCGAATTCTTGAAGTTTATTTTTTTCAGATTCTCTATCAATTCCTTGGCGATCAATAAATAATTTTTGTTTGTCCAATGAATCCTGCAACTTTCTGTTTTCTTCTAAAGCATTTTTAAAAACTTCCTCCAATTCGGTATTTTGTTGTTTTAGTCTATTAGAATTTTCTTGCAATTGTTCACATTTTAAAATAAGTCTTTTCTTGTCTTTTTCTAAGTCTAACATTTTATCACTACTTTCTAATAATGATTGCTCTCTCAAATTATCTATGGTAGATAGAAGACGTTTATTTTCTAATTCCAACTTCAAAGCTCTTGCTTGAGCATTACTAGTTAACTGTTCAGATAAGCTATTTTCGCCTGATTCCAAAGCTTCGCCTTCATTATCAGTGTCTAAATTACTGTTGTTAGTCTCATTCAGGACTGATCTTGTGATATATTGTAAGTGATTATTCTCTTCTATTAATTCTTGTATTTTTTGTTGGTCAGCATCTCTCTCCTGAAAAATAAATTACTTTGATTGTAATTAATGAAATTTAAAGGAATAAAATATGTAAAAGAAACTTTGATTGTAAATATACATACCAAGGCAATATCATTTGCTTCTCTTTTTAGTTTAATCAAGGCTGCTTCTAAAGTCAAACATTGTTCTGCCCTCTTTCTAGCTCTTAGCAGTTGTTCTTCTAATGCATCCCTTGTTTCCATTAATGCTTTATTATCTTCTCGCAACTCTGCTACTCGGGTTTTATAGTATTCTGCATCAGCTAACCTATCTCTGTACCTTTGAATTTCTTGCTCAAGTCTGTAAAAATATTCCAAAATAGCACTAACTAAAGGTAATTTTCACTAAAAAACATAATTTTTTATATTAATAAACTGTATTAATATACAGTTTATTTTATTTTTGACCTTACCTATCACATCTATCAGCTTTTTCTCTCAAGGCATCCACTTCATCCCTATATCCTGCAGATTTTCTTGCTTCATTAAACCATTCTTGACTATCTGCACGTAATTTCCCAAGAATAAATTTTGTGTGTTCTAGTTCTTCTCTGCACTCTGATAGCTGTTCAGACTTTTCTTCTCTAAAAATTAAGAATATTTCTACATAAATTTAATTTATTTAATGCATCATTTGATATAGAGCTTTGAAATGTAACCAGACTAATAGCCATACTTACAACTCTTGCCTCTGCTTTCTTAATCGAGCCTTCCAATCTGCTAATTCAACTGCTAAATGTTGACTTTCTCCATTTGTTTGGTTGACATTTTGTGAGGATCTGTTTTTAATATTCTTAATTTCCATTTCATTTTCACATAAACCTTCATTGAGGACAAGAGATGCCCAATTTTGCAAATAATGATCACGTTCTTTTGCTAGACGCCTCATGTGATTAAACATGGCCGGAGATTGGAAAAGATCAATCGCGTCTGGAGTTAATACTACAGTTTGCATGTCAGTTACCTAAATTAAAAATCATAAATTGAATGATTGTTTTAAATTACCGCATTGATATTATTATGACAAATATTCAATAAAAAAGGCACAAAAAAAGTGAAATAAATAATTATGTTTATATAAGATAAGCTATGCAGTATTTTTGTAAAATCATACCTGCTTTATACATTCTACAATATTATGTTGTAAATCAACATCCAATTCTTTTATCCTTGTAATGAAAATTTCTTTGTTAGGACATTGAACAGCTGCGCCAAGTAGCAATAAGACCAAAAGTTTCATGTTTTCTAAGCCATCTCTTGTCTCTGGTGCTTTTCCTAAACAAATACATTCTGGTACAACTAATAAAGTCATACCTAGCTCATCATCATACAAATTCTTCACATTTTTAACAATGGCATCAAAGTTTTTAACTCTTCCCAGTATTAAAGCTTGATCTTCTAATCCTGCTAGTTTAGTAATGTGAAAAGATGGTTCAGGATCTATTTGTAAATAAATTTGATGCAGAATATCACCATTGAAAAGAGAAGTATAGTCTGCAATGTTTTCTGGATTTGCAAGGCATGATTTCAACTGTGAAAGGGAGTTTTATTGTCATGAAATATAATGAGTTTGTCATATATATATGTTATTGCTAAGTTAAAATATGTCTTACATAATAAAATGAAAGCAAGAATTGCCATCATTTACAATATTTTTCTTAGAAACTTTCACTTTATTTTATAATCTTTGAATGTTTAAACTAAGCCTTAATTTCTACACCTGTTTAAATTTTTTGTAGTTTTAAAATATAAAAAAAGTTTTATAACATTTGGAAACTTAATACAAAATTTGATAAATTACATAGGTCATACATTCATTATATGTGAGAAATTGTGTAAATGAGAGAGATCATTGTTCAAGTGTGTTCAATGTGCAATTACATATAAATAATTTTGATTGATATATTAATGTCTTATCTACATATTTACTCTAGTAAAATAGAAACAATAATGTGTATACGAATAACAACAATCCTGTCAGAAATATTAATTATTGTGGCAGAAAGTTTCCTGTACTTAGTTGTTTTGATTGATTATAAAAATATTGTATTATCCTTATCCAATGATAAAGTGGAAGACTTACAAAATAAATAATATTGTCAGACCATGATTTAATCACGTCTAGATGTGCACGGATCGTTGAACACTTACCCACGAAACTAGTGGTCCATTACGAAAATCTTCAATCTCACTACTAGAGGCAGCCATCATCGGTAAATATTACGAGAAGTTAAGTTTAAATTTTCGATTATTATGATCAGTCATTTCAAAATCCAAACTAGTCTATAGTCATACATTTAATAAACATCTGCAAAATGTTTATACCTACAAAAAACTTCCAGTTTTGTCAATTCACAATTATTGAACAATGAACTGAATTTAAGTTTTTATGATAACTCACTCCTAGGAACTTAATAGTGGTGTGGTGATGTATACATATAAAGTCTGCGAATGAGATAAACCGTTACAGAACGTCCACACGCGAACTAGTTCCCAAATCACTTGTTCATTAGTTTGTTATTTTTATAGTGTCCCTATTCCGTAAATTCTAAATAAACTAAGAAAGTCAGTAATACATCTATTATAAAAATCATAGAATAAAAATTTTAAGCTGCTATATGTATACTTATTGAGAAAAAAGAATATAATACAATGTCTGAGTAG
>DWCF01002920.1:0-21760 GCA_018230265.1 Delias oraia | reverse complement strand
ATAGGACCACTGCCATCTAAAAAGTTTATTTTTATGTTTTCTAAGACTTTTCTTTATGATTTTTAACCAATTAATAAGATAGGTTGTCGGTTCGTCGAGCGATGTGGCCAGCCACCATAAGTACCCCCATTATAACCCTCCATTAGTGATACTAATTATAGAAAAATAATTTATAGAAAAATAAACATTAACATCATCATATCATCATCATAGGGCTCCCCCTTGGATTTCCATGAATACCTGTCCGAGGCAGGTAATAAACATTATACTTCAAATTAAATTCATAGTCTAATCCACTTAGTGTGATCCATTAGTGTCTGACTTTAAGATATCTTAATATGTTAAAAATTTGTATTTTACAGAGAAAGTTGATTCATTTATAATGAATAGCAGCCAAGTTGTATGTATGTTTAAATCACGCGACCATACGTGTAATTCCGAACGAAGGCGTGTGCAACCCTCCCAATTGCGTTAATAATGACGTCATAGATATTTATTGTTCCCAAAATACAACAGTATAAATAAACTGGTTCATCGTTCAATGCACTAAGCTATCTCAATCACGTATGCACGCTTGCAATACCTCGTGTGATTGGCGTAAATTTGGCAAAGAATTTTTGTTTATACAAGTGGTTGCAAACGAGCAGGAGACTCACCTAGGGCAAGCGGTCCTCCGCCCATGGACACCCCCAGCCCTTAGAGAGCCGGGGCTGCGTTGCCGGCCTTAAAGCAATGCGAGTATAATATAAATATGATATGACATGGATACTGTAGAAAATATACATTAAAAACTTATTTTAGTGTTAAAAAAATGTTTAAATATTTTCCAAATAAAAGCATAGAAAATTTTGAAAGCCTCATAGATTAAGTGTATCATGAAGCGTGAGGTATCGGTTTCGACTCCCGGGCCGGACAATAATTATTTAATTTATAATTTATTCGGTCTCTGGATGGGCTTGAGAGTGGCAGGACGAGTGTTTTAAAACTTTCGCACCCGTGGGAGAGCCATGCTGACGCACTAATTGTGCCGGCTCATCTGAAGTAGCATAGGCTCACAGAATGCTCAGCGTGAAACGATAGTTGCTCTGTGTTTGGCAGAGTGAGTGAGGATATCGGAGGCCCTTAAAGTGCATCATAAGCGACGTACAAAGCCGGCAACACAACCAATGCGCGGACTGTGGCGCGGTTGTCCATAGGTGGTTGTAGTTACCATATAGAATACCCAAATGCACCGTTGCCCGCTATAGAATTTAAAAAAATGAAATTCAGCTCCTGGTATTAATGCAAGTAGTTCGTCAGATCATTCCCTGTGATAAATGCAATAAAAGATGCTGAATGTTTACCTGTTCAACTTGCGGTTCCCGCTTTTCGAGCGCGTCCAGACACAGGCCATACCTCCCGGAGCCACAGGCGCCGCCGCCACCGCCGAATACATCGACAGCACGCACGCGGACACTAAACTGCCGGCCTATACGCTGCTGAAGCTCCCAGTAAGCCAGCCGACACCATTCAGTCTCCCAGGTCTGACGTTCTGAAACAATACATATTTATTTATTTTTAATTCTATTGCAGACAACGGAGCAAGTGGGTCTTCTATATGGTAGGAGAACACCGCCGCCCATGGACAACCGCGTTACTGTCCGCGCATTAATTGTGTTGCCGACATTTTACTTTGAAGGGCCTGCGATATCCTAACTGAATTTGCAAAACAGTACAAGTACCGTTTCATGCTGAGTATTCTCTGAGGCCATGGTATCACTTCGAACGAGCCGGCCCAATTAGCGCGTCAGCATATGCTTCAGCATGGCTCTCCCACGGTTATTTATTTTATAGTTTATTTATTATTTTTTTTTTTAATAAGCATTTTTGATTTCATAAGTTAAACATTGCTAAGAGTTTATAATATTAATTGTTTGTTAATGTTGTAAAAAGCTTTTATTTAGATTTTAATATGCTCAAAAATCGCGATGAAGCGAGGAACAGAATGGATGCTAATCACCAAAGTGTAAACCCATCAAATCACTCAAAGAACGGAAACTCCCTGGCAATATTTGCTCCATATTACATCATATTTTTTCAGAAACTTGGCTCAAACGTGACGAACTGTCACGGCTGACGCCATTGCAATAATTAAACATTAGCAATTGGCAAACTTTGGACTCGCTCAAATGAAAGGGTAAGTCTTTTATTTATTCGATTTTTAGGTTATAAGTCTAACAACCTTGTAGCTATGTGGTAAAAGCTTACCACAAAGCGACAAATGACGGGTTCAATCTCTAATCTGAATAAAAATGTTTGATTTATTGACACTTTCTTACTCGTGAGATAGTGTGTAAGTATACTCTGATGCACTATTAGGGCGAAGTGTTACCACGAACTCAAAGAATACGTGAAACAATTCACGCTACCTGTACCAGCGAAAAAGTTTTCACACAAGGCTCTGTGAATCCGTGGTATCATTTCCTACAAGCTGGCCTAATTAGTATGTCTGCTTAGCATGGCTGTCCTACCGGCAGCCATTCGCCTGGCCCCTGTCAAGCCCTACTAAAGACCGAATAAATTTCTGATAACATTATTACTATAAATGTAGTGTTTATCTGTCGCAAAGTAACATTTTGACATTATTATCTTATTTATAAATATACCAATAAAACATTGTTTCAACGTGATATGCATTTTCTGTTGGAAAAACTACAGAACGATAAAACAGAAGATATATGACTTCAGCAGGAAGTATTTAATTGTTGAAAATTTAAAAAGACGTAAATTTATCTACCTTTTAAAGGGTGTTTTATGGATACGATGGTAAACGAGCAGGAGGCTCACATAGGATGAGCGGTCTTCCGCCCATGGACAGCCCGAGCACTCACAATGCCCAAGTCGTATAGGTTTGAAAACAGCTTGCAGGAAGCTTCTTCAATGGCATAAAAAGAATGTATCCCAGTAATTGTGTTGTAAAAATTTATTATTAAAATAAAAATCTTAAATAATATATAAATTACAAAGCCGAGACTACAGGAGTTTCATTTTTAAATAGAATTATCAGCAAGCAGGTAACATCGCAGGCAGGTAGTCGTCTTATATAAAACAATGGTATGTGAATAGTGACGGCGCCTGTGTGGCGCGATCGATAGCCAAGGTTGCCGCCACCAGCTCACCTGACGGGCTACCACCACTCTTCTGTAACTAGCCCATGTGCTTTTCATTAGATATCTTAAGTGCATATCTTAGCTAGATTCCCATATGATGTCATTTTGTCTATGGTTTTGCGTTTTGACTAGTCTTATGTCCTAATATTTTTACATAAGAATGTCTATGTGTTTTGATGTCTTGGGTACATCCTACATATTATAACCAATTTAAAAATTATTTAACATATATGTACAACGTTTTATTTATATATTTCGAGTGTTTTTTTTTAATATTTAATATTTTTATATAAATAGTGTATATTAAAAACTCGTTTTTTAATTATTAAGAACAATTTGAAATATATAATTGTTTTAGGAATAATGTCATATATTCTCTGGTTGTTGCTAAAACGAGACAGAAAACTATTAAAAATTAAAACAACATATACGAAAAAAAAATTGTATATGTAATTAAAAATATAATTTTTATGTAATTTAAATTAATTTATAGTCTTAACATGATATAAATAAAGTATAACGTGATGCCACTGCAGCAAAAATATGTAAATAATTCAGTAGTTTACTTTGTAGTTACGTCGGTGGGTAAACAACTCAATGGTTGATTTTTATTGGTATAGCGGACAACGGAACAGGATGGTCTCCTATATGATAAGAGAACACCGCCGCCCATGGACAACCGCGCCACAGTCCGCGCATTGACTGTGTTACCAGTTATTTACGCCACTAAAGCGGCATTTTTAGGGCCTCCATTATCCTCACTCACTCGGCGAAACAGAAGAAGTACTGTTTCAAGTACAACTAGCATTTTACGGTAAGTATCCTGTGAGCCCGTTGTATCACTTCGGATGATCCGGCCCAATCGGTGCGTTAGTATGTCTACACGTGTGCGACAGTATTAGAACAATCTCCCGGCCACTGTCAACCCATTCCAGAGACCGAATTAATTATAAATTATTCGGCCCAGATTCGAACCCGATACCTTTCGCTACATACATACTTCTAAAACCACTTAGCTATTAGGTGAAAACAATGTAAGTCTTAAGTGTGGGTCGAAGACCGCTCAATCGCCAGCAATTACACGTTTGCATACCGGCATCATTGAAATTTAATATGCAAGCATATATGGATCAAAATATCAGCACAAATACGAACTTGTATGGTTAGGTTGGTGACAGGTGTCGGGTTACGGTTGCTCACCATTCTTTGAGTCTTGTTCTGAAGAATTTGTTATGCTATGCGGAATTTGAATGAATATGAAGCGAGAGGTGTCTGGTTCGAGTCCCGGTTCGGACAATTATAATTGAATTTATTCGGTCTCTGGAAGGGTTTGACAGTGGCTGGCCGAGTTTTGATACTATCGCACCAGTCGAAAAACCATGCTGAAGCATATGATGACGCACTTGTGCCGGCTCGTCCGAAGTGATATCACGGGCTCATAGAATACTCAGCGTGAAACGGTAATTGTATTGTTTCGCAGAGAGAGTGAGGATATCGGATGGCCTTAAAAATGCCACTTAATTGGCGTACAAAGTCAGCAACACAACCAATGCGCGGACTGTGGCGCGGTTGTCCATGAGCGGCGATGTTCTTTTACCATATAGGAGAGCCACCTGCTCGTTGCCCGCTATAGAAGAAAAAAAACTTCCCAAATATCCATTACAGACAAACAATCTTAGTCAATGGAAAAATCTTAAATGGTTTCATTGAAATACATTGAAGACATTACTAAGAATAATAACAATCACATAAGAATTAATTTAAGCTACTGTGCAAGAGATAAAGCTTCTGATATGATTTTTCGGAGAAGCTAGTATTATAAATAATCCATAAAAATGTGACCTTGTGATGATTCGTTACATTGTTAGGCGGTTATAGTTTAACTTTTTAGAGACATTTTCTCTAGAGCATACAATTCCTGGCATTGTTAGCATACAATTTCCCTAGATGATTATTAATATCAATATAGTATTTATATACTATACTATATAATATATATATATAGTATGCAACTCTTACAGAATGCAATACTTAACAAATAATATCTAAAACTCAAAAATAATTTATTCAAACAGACCTTATAAGGAACACTTTTGCAAGTCGATTTACAATAGTAAAGCTACCATTGGTTCGTAAGATATATCTCTACGAGAAGAAAGGAGAGAAAGGGAAACTCAAAATTTCGCGTATCAATTGTGTTGCCGCCTTTAGACGTCGCTTAAGTGGCACTTTTAAGGGCCGCCGATATCCTCACTCGCTGTGAAACAGTACAAATACCGCTCCACGCTGAGTATTCTGTTAGTATTTTATAGTAAGTAGCTAAAATGAGAGAACCTTACCTTCACCATCAGTAGCCAAGGATCCAGTTGCCAGCCGCTCATGGTCGGTTCGCCTCGCGTCCTCTGTGCTCTCTGTTTTATCTGAAACAATAAATGCTTTTTATAAAATTTTGAGTTCACCCCACTATATATTTTTTAAATAATATAGCTTACAACGGAGCAGATGGGTCTCCTATATGGTAAGATAACACCGCCACCCATGAACAACCACGCCACAGGCCGAGCATTGGTTATAGAAGTGCGGGTAACGGAGCATTCAGAGCTCCTATATTGTAATAAATTACCGCCACCCGTTGTCAACCACGTCACATTTTACGCCAGCTTTTCACGCCGCTTAACCGATAAAATTTCATCTCTTATACTCCTATTCACTCAGCGATACTGTAGTACTGTTTCGCGCTGTTCTGTGAGTCCCAATGCGTCAAAATGGCTCACCCAAGGGTGCGACAGTATTAACACACACAGCCACTATCAAGCCCTTCAATGAATAAATTATAATTTTTATTCGCATATCGTATCGAACCCGAAACCTCACGCTTCGTGGCTAAAAGCTACGCGGCATTTATAAAATGAAATTGAAACGTGTATTAGCGCCATCTATATTTCTAATAAGATATCAATGGCCGATGTATAGATGGCACTACGTATGTAATATTCAAACAAACGGTCGGAGTGACAGGAAAAAAAATGCGATAAAGCTCCCTAGAACGAGTTAATCAAGTTCTCGATGACATCAGACTCTGGACACCTGCGCAGACGCACCGAAATGTTAACACATAAACACCGCTACACAGGCACATATTACGGTATAGAGCAATCACTTAAACCTACCACAGAAAACTATGATTTTCAAAATATACATAATAGATTATATAGAGAATCTTACCAACATTATAGGCGCGAACGTTTGCAAGTACAGATGTTTGTTTTTTTTCTTTCACGCATAAACTACTGAATGTGTTTTAATGAAAATTTAGAATATATAGAGCAGTGATTTCCAACCTGTGGTCCGCGGATCCCTTGGATCTGTTTCACCACTTACGCGTTACTGGTTCGCCAGTATGTATGGGGTCTGGGTGTCATCACCGGACCATATATAAATTATACTTAATAATAACTAAGCTAAATACCTAATCTGATTTTTTTTCTGTTTATTTTATTAAGGGATCCTTAAATCCCTAGGAGTCCGTGACTGAAATAGAAATGAAATATGAATTGTGTTGCCGGCTTTCTTCGCCACGTAAGCGGCATTTTATGATATCCTCACTCACTCAGCGATACAGAAGAAGCACCGTTTCAAGTATAACTGCCATTTCACGCTAAGTATTCTTTGAGCCCGTGCTATCACTTCGAACGAGCTGGCCTAATTAGTGCGTCCGCATATGCTTCAGCATGACTCTCCCATGGGCATAATAAAAAAGTTGACTATATTTCATTTATATCTACTAGTCAAATTGAATTATATATAGCCTTGATTCGTATCAATATGGAGATCATTCACCAATGTGTTAATAAATTATGTACACATATGTACACATACGTAGGTATTATGGCGCCAAAAACACATTCTTTCGAACTAGATGACCATGAAAGATTGTTTTGCTTCATATTATTAAAATACTAAAAAATACACACCATACTCAGCGTGAAATGGTACTTGTATGTGTTTCGCAGAGTGAGTGAGGATATCGGAGGCCATTAAAAGTGCCGCTTAAGCGATGTAATAAGCCGGCAACACAATGCGCAGACAGTGGCGTGGTTGTTCATGGACGGCGGTGTTCTCTTACCATATAGGATACCCACCTGCTCCGTTGTCCGCTATATAATAAAAATACCTTTTCTTAAAAATGAAAATAGCGGTAGTATAGTCTAAATTAAGGGGTTTATATAGTTTTCATTGCTGAATATCAGGTGGATTTGTTTCAAAGGAATTTGGAAGCACGAGAATTATAGATATAAAACATGTACCTATATGAAACATGTATATAAAACATTTTTTATTCTATAGAGGACAATAGAGCAGGTGGCTTTTTGTGATAAGAGAACACCACCGCCCATGGACAACCGCGCCACAATCCATGCATTGGTTGTGTGCCGACTTTTTACGCCACTTAGGCGATATTTTTAAGGACATGAGATATCTTCACTCAGTTCACGAATCAGTACAAGAGAGTTTTTATTTATAACACATGTATTTTTTTATAGTATGGTGGGCAACGGAACCAGCGAGTCTTCTGTGTGGTCAAATATAATCGCCACCCATGGACAACCATGCCACAACCCACGTTTGTGTGTTGTCGACTTTTTGCCAACTTTTCACCGATTGAACTGTATAATTTCAAGAATCTCCGATATCCTCACTCATTCAGCGAAACACTACAAAAATTATTGCACAAGCCCGTGATCGGAATATGTTTCAGCATGGCTCTCCCTCGGATAATAAATTATATATAATTTATTTTAATAAAATGTATTGAAGCGAAATTACTCTTGTATTAGTAAAACTAAAACAAATATTTTGCAACAAAAACATTACGTACCTATGGAAAGTAAATACATGCCAATAAAATAGTAATTGTTGAAGATTTGAAAACATTCAAGACACGTGTAAAATGTTTAGAAACTGTTTCCTTATATTATTATAACTGGGAGAAATTTAAAATATGGCCAGTTTTCATATCTACCCAGCTAAAATAAAATTCAATGTTAAACTAATATATAAAAACGTTTGTAAGAAATATGTGTCTAAACTAAGAAAAGATATTATTTTCCAAATGAGACATAAGCATTTATATTAAGGCAGAATCCGTCCGAAGTGATACCACGTGCTCACAGAATACTCAACGTGAAACGGTACTTGTAATGTTTCACTGATTGAATGAGGATATCGAAGACCCTTATACCGGTGAAGATATAAAAAGTCGGCATCACACCCAAGTGTGGACTGTGGCGCGGTAGTCCATGGGCGGCGGTGTTCATTTACCATATAGAAGACCAACCTTCTCCGCTCTCCGCTGGAAAATATAAAAAGCAATAGTCATTCATTTCAAGCAACTTAAATACTAAATGGGTTTTTATAACTTTCCTAGGGATACGCAGCTGCCCGGTCAAACAAGTGAAGGCAAATCGTTGTGAGCCCAATGACTTCGGTTACTTTAGGCACCACGGGCGGCCGTACGGTCATCAAAGAGATGATAAAATCACTTAATATATGTGAAAGTGCCGTTTCGATAGTGATTTTTTTATTTAGCTGAATGTTATAAGGGCTTATACAAATGTAGTCAATAATCTCATTCAAATAAATAAAGCCTTCTATGGTCGCTTGGTGCCTTAATTAAGGGGAGGTTATAAAATGGATTCATTAATTTGACACTACTTTAATTGTTTTAATTTTTGCTTTTGCTTTTAATATATGTTTCTTTATGAATTTAATCCAATGAATGTTGGTAATTTACAGCCTTACAGGCTGAATTACACGATTTTAACTCGAATCCCAAGCCTGGTTAGCCAAGGTTCCAAGGCTGTCACAAAACCATTTACACACTTGTTCAAAAACCGTCACTAGTCCGAACCGGCGGGTCAAACCTTCCCATTCGCACGGTTGTGCTAGTGGAGGCTTTTCCTGGCTTTACAAGCATGTAAATGTACCATTTTAGAATAATAAACATATGTTTCGCTAACTGTTGATAAATAATTTTAATATACAATATAAAAAAAATCTAATTTCGAAAATGATGGCTTTTTGACTACCAAGATTAAATAAGTTTCATATCGATAGTAAAATGCTGGTATTTTTTATTCTATAGCGTACGACGGCGCAGGTAGGAGCAGTCCTATATGTTAAGAGAACACCGCCGCTTATGGACAACCACGTCACACTCCGCGCATTGGTTGTGCTGTTTTAAATGCCTATCCTCCCTCACTCTGCGAAACACAGCACAAGTACCGTTTCAGTGACTTCGGACAATAAGTGCATCAGCATGGCCACGGGTGTTACTTTTCCAATTATCAGTATAAAAGTGTTAACAAATCGATTAACGAGCCAGGTTCCTCCACTTATGCGAGCGTATCCGTTGTGATCAATCCCTCCGTCTGCTAAGTGTGCACTCAATACTGACGCATAAAGGGCAGACCCACCTAACGACTGCGGCCGAAGACAAACAGTGACCAGTTATATTTGTGTCAGCCGAACGGCGCCGGCGCTACGATAACGGAGCGATAAACTTAATGGATACCGATATCTCGACACTGACGATGCCGGTAGACGGCATCACTTATGAGCGAGGATTTCAATCCATTCGCTCGAACCGTGAATGGGGACGGGGGAAGCACGCGAGATATGCTTTTTATTGTAGAGCGCAGGGCTTCTCAAACGCGTCGCAACGCCCTGGGGCGTCGCGGCAACATCCTAAGGGCGTCGCGAAGCGATTTGAGCCTCGATTTCAGAAAAGCAAGCACATCCTTCTATTTAACATGCTTTATATAAAAATAATAAAAAAATACCATAAAAAAGTGTAATGCTACCCGTGGTAGAGCCATGCTTAAGCATATGCTGACGCACTATTTGGTCAGCTTGTCCGAAGTAATACCACGAGCTCACAGAATACTCGGCGTGAAACGGTACTTGTAGTGTTTCGCAGAGTGAGTGACGATATTGGAGGTCCTTAAAAATGCCGCTTAAGTGGCGTAAAAAGCCGGCAAGATGACCAATGCGTGGATTGTAGCGCGGTTGTTCATGGGCGGCGGTGTTCTTACCATTTAGAAGACCCACTTGCTCCGTTGTCCGATATACTATAAAATAATAGGAGACTCGATTAGGATAAGCCATCGTCCGCCTATGGACAACCCAAGCCTTTAGCGGGTGGATGCGTTGCCGTCCTTTTAGTCATAGGAGAGCTCATGAAGTACTCCAAATCGTATCGGTTTGGAGATACCTCCACAGACAGATTCCACAGCGTGGTGATAAGGTCTGTCTGTCTAGCATTTCCGAAGACCGAATAAATAATAAATATATATTCAGACATGGATTCGTACTTCATATCCATGACTTTAGTAATACAATAGCGCGCCGGCACGGCTCTTAGCGCACGCTAATCGGAGTGTCAATGTCAGCCATATCACAAAATGGGATTCAATCCATTGAGACCCCATCGCAGAGGGTACCGCATAAAATTAAGATAACACTGATTAATTAATTTTTCCAATGCTTTTAGCCTTTCTTCGAAACCGGGTATGTCGACCCAATTCATCACTACCATACCATACAGGTATGAAAGTATTAAGTTCCCCAATTTTATCCATGTGAGTCATGCTAAAAGGTATGCTGCCGCACAAATAGAGCCGCCCCGTTCGGATTGCTACCACGGGCTCACAGAATGCCCGCGTGTTGTAATATATCGCTGAGTGGGTGAGGATTCCGGAGGCCCTTGTTATCGCTTAAGCGGCGTAAAAAACAAAGCGCGAATTTTGGGGTGGTTGTGCATGGTGAACTCATACCATAGAGAAGACCCACCTGTTCCGTTGCCAATACCACCATACAAAACGTATGAAAATACCATAAAAACCATAGTATGTATGTAAAGAAATATAAATATATAACATATAATATTTCCAGTGGTTTAGTAATATTTACTTCCCTTCTTGTGTAATGACGCTTTAGGATTTCAGAGAATTTACAGTGACAGCGCTCCATACCAAATTTAAAATTAAATATAAAATATATCTATGGTATAGCGGACAACGTAGAGAGTGGGTCTACTGTATGGTAAGAGATCACTGCCATTCATGAACAATCGCGCCACAAACCGCGCAATGGTTGTGTTGCCGGCTTTTTACACCGATAAAGCAGCATTTTTAAAGACGTCCACTTCGGACGAGCCGGCCCAAAAAATATTTCTTTACATATTTAAACCAATATTGAATGACCCTGATCATTCAAAGAACAGAATATTAATTGTGTAAGGGTGTGTAAATGCGTAGACAAGTGGCGAATTAACAAAACGGAGGGGAGAAACTTGTCTAAACTCCCGGAAAACCCTATGATGAACGCTGGAAGGGAATCCCGGGGCGGTGTAACAGCGGGAAACCTGCGGGAACATTGATTGTGAAAATTAGGTATTTCCTGTGACGTGAGTTTGCATTTTAGGAGAAAATTACTGGCAATATTTAACTATAGCTATTATAAGAAAAGGTTTCACAGCAATGCAGCCAGTGTTTTGGACGCTTGGGTGAGCTTTTTATATTAATAATATTAATTTACTTTTTTTACTAGTTAACCTAAAAATATTAAATGTTTTAAGCAAATATTTGTCTGTATGTAGTAAGCTCTGCTTTTTCTTATTTATTCTAGGTAGATACAAGATAAAAATTAAATTAAAATTAGGAATAATTTAACTGTACTAGTAACTTTTCCCACATCTATTTTATTTATTTTAAATAAATTGATGTCAAACCAACCAATAAAACATTTACAAATAACATAAAAAATAGGATACATAACAATTATAGAAGTTATTTTTTATAGTATAGCGGAAAACGTAGCAGGTGGGTCTCATACGTGGTAAAAGAACACCGCCGGCCATGAACAACCGCGTCACAGTCCGCGCATAAGTTTATCTTACCAACTTTTACGCCGCTTAAGCGGTATTTTTATAGCCCTCCGATATCCGCACTCACTCTGCGAAACACAGTACAACTACCGTTTCACGCTGAGTATTCTTTGAGGCCGTGGTTTCTCTTCAGACGAGCCGGACCACTAAGTGCATCAACATATGCTTCAGCACGGCTCTACCACTGGTGCAACACTATTAAGACACCCGCCCGGACACTGTCAAGCTCGTCCAGAGACTGAATAAATTATCCTCCGTACCGGATTTCGAACCCGATACCTCTCGCTTCATGGTACACTTCTACAACCATTAAGCTACGAGGCTCTCAAAACGCCTAACAAAAGGAAACGGTTGTTGTATTGACAAATGATTTAATAATTACGCATATGAGAAGGCTAAACATCAAAACGTAGAGTCTTTATTAAAAACAAATACACCCTGTGGGGATGCGTTCAAAGGGAAAAAAGCGACTGATGTTTGCCGTGCCGTAAGCATTAATAATGTAGTTTAAAGATGGCGTCCGCCGTTGGAATGCGCACAATCTGAGAGACCAGCTTTATAGGGTTGCGCAAGCGTCGACTCGCAACGTAATATATTAAAGAAAATTAATCAGACATCTTGGCCGGTTCAATAGAAGTCTAAAGCGATGTTTAATTCAGGGATACTTATGTGAGCATGGCGCTTGTGATGATGCTAATCGGAACGACATTTACATTATAAAACTATTCCGTCTTTACATACCGAGAATCGCAAGTGTATGTGGTAAATGGGATGGTTCATTCATCATTTCAGCCGTAAGACGTCCACTGCTGGACAAAGGCCTCCTTCTTGGACTTCCATGAATACCTGTCGGAGGCAAATGGAACCAATGGCAATGAAATGGAATTGGGGAAAGGCCTATGTCCAGCAGTGGACTTGATAGACTGATGATGATGATGTGGTAAATAGTGTTGTACACTTATCAGTAACGATCGCAGAACATAGATAAATTTGCA
Organism: Delias oraia; assembly: GCA_018230265.1. Classification (NCBI taxonomy): domain Eukaryota; kingdom Metazoa; phylum Arthropoda; class Insecta; order Lepidoptera; family Pieridae; genus Delias; species Delias oraia. Next base: position 8,669 of record DWCF01002920.1, on the reverse strand, counting down.
TAAAATCTATGTATTCTTTTGTTTTTTATATTCTTACTTCTTTTTATCCGTGGGATAGCCATGCTGATGCATTAACTCGGCCGGCTCGTCCAAAGTAATACCACGGACTCACAGAATATTCAGCGTGAAACGATACTGTGAGCTGATAAGGATGAATAAAAAAAACTTATATTGCTTCAAATTGCTATCATTTAAAACTTCATTGCCAATATAAATAAAATTTGTGTGTTTGTGACTTTGTAGGGTTATGTCTGGATCTGCTGAACCGATATTGAAAATTCTTTTACCGGTAGAAAGCTTAAAAAAAACTATTTTTTACTTTTAAAAAATTAAGAGTTTTTCGTGGTAGGTACTCAGATTTACAAAGTCGAGGAAAAAAACGATCGAACAATGTTTCTTACGAACGCAGCCTTAAAGAAGACTGATTTTGTTGTATGGCTAGAATTTTATTTATATATAGCATAGCGGACAACGGAGCAGGTGGGTCTCTTATATGGCAACAGTCCACGCATTGGTTGTGTTGCCGGCTAGTGGCATAATTAAGAGCCTCCGATATACTCATTCACTCAGCGAAGCACCGTTTCAAGTACAACTACCAGTGTACGCAAAGTATTCTGTGACATCGTGGTATCACTTCGGATGAGCTGTCACAATTAGTGCGTCCACATATGCTCCAGCATGGCTCTCCCACGGGCTTTTTACGAGCTCTGTAAAAAAGCCCGTATATTTATAACTTTCATATTTATTTGGCACAACAACGTTTGCCGTGACAGCTAGTAACTTATAAGATCATCAAAAAAGTATCAAATGATTTTTTTATATAATGTAAACGATCGATAAATCGTCAGCGCAACCCTAGCTATCCCGAATTTCTAGGAAGTTGCGGCGGCGCTGGTCCAGGCCGGATTCCTCGATGTACTGCGCTTTGAGATCTATGATCTACAGTGACGAACACTGAATCATATCGCTTTTGAACTGGCAATTTATTGTCCCTAACCTTTAATACTAAGAATTTTGTACTTTGAAGCACATTTTAGTAACGAATTTACTAATAGCGTAAAACGGTTCTTGTACTGTGTTTCGCAGAGTGAGTAAGGATATCAGAGGCCCTTCAATATCAAATCCTATTAATTATTGGAGACATTTTGAAATAGTTACACCAATATAATGTATGGTGGAAAATTATCTCTTAGGGGTTCTAAAGTATGTCAGGGATTTACTTTTTTTGATTTGTTTCAGTATGAAGGTAGCTGGTATCCTGGATTAACACAGGCTATAATTAATGATATTGTGTAAAAAAAAATTGGATGATATAGCGGACAACCGAGCAAGTGGGTCCTATATTGCGCATAGATTGAGTTGGCGACTTTTACGACGCCACTTAAGAGACATTTATAAGGACCTACGATATCATCACTCACTCTGTGAAACTTCTAGAAGCACCGTTTCAAGTACAACTACCAGTTTACGCTAAGTATTCTGTGACATTGTGGTATTATTTCAGACGAGCTGTTCCAATTACAAAAAACCGAAAAACTTTAGCAGACATAGGAGCAGGTGGGTCTCCAATAAGTTAAGAGATTACCGCCACTCATTAACAACCGCACCACAGTCTGCGCATCGGTTGTGTTGCCGGCTTTTTACGACGTTAAGCGGCACTTTTAAGGGCGTCCGATATCCTCACCCACTCTGCGAAACACAGTTCAAGTACCGTTTCACACTGAGTATTCTGTGAGCCCGTGTAATCACTTCGAACGAGCCGACCCAATTTGTGCGTCAGCATATGCTTCAGCATGGCTCTCCTACGGGTGAGTAATTGCGTGAAACAGCAACAAACATCTGTCCATACTTAGAAACTTTCGCGTTTTTATAATTAATAGGATTTGATATATTCTATCAATGAAAAAGTCGACTAATGAATTTGTATTAATTAAATGAATTCAAACTTGAACTAATAAATTACCAACGCACACTTATCAAAGTTAATGATATAGTGATAAAAAATCCTTAATGATAAATAATTAATTTTAAAATTAGCATAACTGTGTACACTCACCTTTACTCTTTAATTCCTCCATGGCCAGTCGACTGTAAGGCGGTGGAGGTGTTTCTGAAAACCAAAAACTTCAATTAGTACCTACAAAAAAAAAATATTTTTTTTCATTATTCTATAAAATTAGTGTATTTATCAGATAATACAACAATAAATTCCAAAATTCAAGTCAAGGTCATGAAGAAAAATCCTTAAAATACATACGCAGCGAAAACTTTTTTTTGTAATGAATATTTAGTGTGAGCATGTTCCTAACAGCTTACATATTTATATAGAACAAAACTATATACCACAACTTTGCAGAACATACCAGTATATATTAAAAAAAAACAATGGCAAAAAGAAACCCAAGGGGTAAAAAATAAAAATTATCAAAAAGGTGACCTAGCAAAGTGTTTTTTTATGTATTAAAATTATTATTTCTCATGTTTACCAATCCGAGCGAGGCAGGGTGAGTTACTAGTAGCTATAATTGTAAAAATCCAGTTTCGTAGGCGACTCTGCCAAGACGACTTTCATAAAGATGTATGATTTAGATGTGTGAAGTATACAGGGATCGATGCTCGGTACGAATAATTTAAATTTAAAAATTTTTAATTTAAAATTTTAATTTAATCAATCTTTGAAAGGGCTTGACAATGGCCTTGACAATGGAAGTGTCTTATCAATGCGTTACCCGTGGGAATGTAAGCTAATTAGTCCGGCTCGTTCGGAGTGATACCACGGGCTCATAGAATACCAGGAACAGTATTTGTACTGAGTTTCGCTGAGTAAGTGACAACACTTAGGCGTAAAGTTCAGACAACACAGCCAAAGCGCGTATTAGTTGTCCACTGGTTGATCTCTTCAGATTATTTGAGACATGCTCTTTATTTCTCTATATAATAAAAAGGAAATATTTTTTTAAGTATGGGCTATAAAAACTTATCACTAAGAGCGCAGGTAGACCAAAATTCAAAACAAACTAAGATAATTACTAAGAAATCGACCTCGTGATCCTATATTTTGGGCCCATTAAGTGATGTCATTTGGGTTTTGAAATGGTCCAATTTATGTCATTAAAAGTGGTTTAGGGTTGTCAAATTATAGGACGACACTCAAGTTTTATCTTGCGATATCAGATCTGTCTTTAACTGAACCATTTCAATTTTATGTCTATGATAATTTACCAAATTATTTTATTTAAATTGACAAAATTTTGTCTATGCAATATTTCATCTGTATTAATATTTGTAATGTAAACTAAATGTCAGTATGAAGCCTAGAACTCGTCTCTAAATAAATCAATTTTGTATATGAAAATCCATAATATTTGTCTATATTGTTTTATGTATTAATATATGCGAAAAAGATATCACATGTCTCTAAATATAAATATTATTTCTATGAAAACTGTCAAAAATGTCGTTGTATATGCCATATATTATCTGTATTATCATTTCTATAGTTCAATAGGTCCCAATGCAAAGCCTACGCCAAGTTATGTAAATTAGACATTACGTACACGGCACGCGCTTGGCGGTACGAAATTTTCGGGCGCCATAAAATTTTTGAATTCAGAACGCACCGTGTCATTTGCAATTCGGCGCCGTCGGCGGCGGACGTGTGAACTCTTGCATTGGATTTAATAAAACCTCAATAATGCATAACGATGCCTCAGACGTCATTGATATGCAAGTTCTTGGAAATTTTTAACGGCGCATCTGAACAATTGATGTATGCACCTGCATATTGAGTCGTTTCCTCGGATTGTATTATGAAATGTTCAACAGTTACATTGGCTTGCATTTGTACTGACCACTTGTTGCTTCAATGGCTTGATATTTGATAACATACTGTTATCACAACATTGACTAACATTAATTTGTCATTACATTTGTAATAAACACCTCATATACATCCATGGGAGAGCCCTGCTGATGCATATGCTGACGCTAATTGTTCTCTCGTCCGAAGTGATACCACGGGCTCACAGAATACTCAGCGTGAAACAGTACTTGTACAGTGTTTCGCAGAGTGAATGAGGATATCGTAGGGCCTTAAAAGTGCCTCTTAAGCGGCGTAGAAGGCGGGCAACACAACCAATGCTCGGACTGGTGCGGTTAGACAAAGCCTCTTTCCAAGAACGAGATTTTTTTTTAACTTCACAGGAGATAAATAAAAAACATTTACACGTTGATGAATTCTAAAATATTGATATTTTTACCGAGAGTAAGTGGTCCTATAAGGCTTACCACAAAGCGGAATCGAGTTCGATTCCCGCTTAATATAAAAATGTATAATTTATTCGGTCTTAGGGCTAAGTGGCTGGGCGAGTGTCTTAACGCTGTAACCCGTGGAAGAGTAATTGGTCCGATTCTACCGAGTGATACAGCCGACTCACAGAATACCAGCGCGGAACATTTGTACAATCTCGCTGAATTAATGAGAATACCGGAGACCCGTATCCTCCAGCAACCCAAAGCGCGAATTGTGCTACAGTTGTCCATTGGCGGCGGTCATCTCTTACCATATAAAAGACCCGTCCACTCCGTTATCCGCTATACAATAAAATTACTAAATAAAATAATAAAATAAAATTACTAAAGTGTGTATTGACTCATACTAACACAACATCTGTAAAACCTTAGACCGTCTACAACAACAAAACTCTCTTCACATTCAGTTTTACAAGCGATTTGTTGACACAAATATTGTAATACAATAAAGTTTGCCGCGCTCCGTACATTGTCACTCCACAGAGCGACAATTAAATTGAATTTAATCTGCGACACACTTGACTCATGCGTAAAAGTAAAAGCCGAATAACTCAAAAGTAAATGACCCTAAACGTCGCGCGTAATAAATTATATTTACCGCTGTTATGGCCGTAAGCTAAACCATCGTCTGGCGCGCTTGGATTTTGTCCCGAAATTATATTCTAGTATTAAAATTTTTTATATTTTTTTTATTCTATAGCGGATTACGAAGCAGATGGGTCTTCTATATGGTAAGAGAACACCACCGCCCATGAACAAATGCACCCCAGTCCGCGCAAGGTTGTGTTGATGGCTTTTTACACCGCTTAACGGCATTTTTAAGGGTCTTCGATAACCTCACTCACACAAATAAACAGTTGTAGTCCCGTTTCAAGTAAAACTACAATTTTAGGCTGAGTATTGCGAGCCCGTGGTATCATTTCGGACGAGCCGGCCCAATTAGTGCATCAGCATATGATTCAGCATGATAGCACTGGTATTCTGTGAGCCAGTATCACCGGCCAGCAAATGGCTTTACCACGGATATGTATGTCTCTTCTTACATAAGTCATCAATAAAATTCAGTAATTTAATATTCTTAAGTGTATTTTGGTGGTATTATCATTTACAAAGATAAAATTGAAAACGGCGAAGCAAAATGAAATTATAATATACAAATATGTATTACTTTTAATAATGAAGTAACCATTGTAAACATACGATTTTTAACATGGCCTGACTTTTTGCTGTAACAGCAAAATGTCATAACAACGTAGATAAAAAGTACTAAATTAGACTCTAAAATTATATCAATTAAGTTCATTAATAGAACGCAAATAGTACTTAACAAATCGAGCAAGCATCGCACGACTCCTGGATCAAAGCTTAAATTTCAATGCTTCAAAACCATAGATCATATTTCAATTAAACTATTTGTAAGATGTAAAAGCAACCGTAAAACCATTGGAGAAAGTCTAAAATGGCCTGCAATAATTGGAATGCCATTACAAGTTACAATATTGAGGAGTAGTGCCATATTTTGATACTAATTTCAGTATTGACAGGCAAATAGAACATTCGTTGTAATACTAACCTATAAACTTATTCGAAACAATGTCATGCGAGCTGTCTCTTTTACGATTATGTGTTTTTGTTGCAAAAGGGACAGAACACTGGAAAAATTACTATGGATAAAGTTTGAGGTTAAAAACAACGTTTCGAAATATATAAAAAGAAATGAAAATTGTATCATAGAACGATCTTAATGAAACCAATCTTAAAATGTTTAATAATTATTAGGCAATATTCAGATAGTTTCCAAATTATATTTTCTGCTCTACCTAAACCAAAACTTAAATAAAATTAAAGTTAACTATATTGTTGCGTATTTCTTGATATACTTGTACGAACAGATCAACGCAAATAACCATTTAAATTTTATACTTATATAAAAAAGTACATATAGCATTATTTTTATAATATTATTTAAATGACACATTACATACAGAATTAAATGAATTTGAAGAAAATCACAATTTGTACGTATATAATAAATCAAAGATTCAATATTTGTTCAATTGAAACATTTTTAATTCTTAAATCCATCAAACGGGACGTGGTCTGGTGAAATCGAACGTATACGAAAAATCTAGTTCTCAATCAGTGGCAATAAATATGATCGCATTCTGTCGTGTGTCCTTCGGGTCTACGAACCGGTCCTTCTGGATATATTAATTACTCTACCGGCGGAAACCATTACAACTATATTTCCACATCGGTTAAGGGTTATCTCCGTTGGCAATAAAATCTATTGCTATTAACATATCATTATTTACCATTAACTATTCGCTCGTGGCGGCACGTTTGTGATAAGAGATTGCTTAAATATAACACGAAACTCTTTTCATGGAAAAACCATTTTTTAGATAGGGTTTCTCACTTTATATGAATGTCTACTCGGTGCTGGCTAAAGTGGCTTTTAAAGATCTGGGGGCAAGAGATTTTTTCCCTCGATCAGCGCAATTTCTAGACCGCATATATTCCGATAGCGTAATCCGTCTACTAATCACATGAGGTTTGAAACAGGTGGAGGGGTTTGACAAAAATCACGAAATATCACAAGAGAGAAGAGGTCTAGTAAGATATGACGTATATTTTGTCAAACAGACTGTAATTTTATATTTGTTTTATATTAATTTCTAAATCCTCGTAATTTTAATACGCGCTATTTCTAAACGAAAAATAGGATTATACTTCCTACCTGTATTGAATGATAATTTAGGTACTAAAAATAAACGTGAAGTTGGATGGGAGAGGGAAGAAATCTCACTTCATATCACCAAAGGGGAGAGGAGGTCAAAAAAGGCTAAATAAAAGATCAGCAGATTAATAGACGGCCCCCAAGTACTCGCCATGTGACTTCAAAGCTTCGAATGACAGGTAAAAGGTGTCTCCTTAGTCCCGCCACTCGGACCTAGGCATGTCGCGTCAGTGTAAATAATATCAGCAATGCTGAAGCACTAATTGTGGCGGCTGGTGAGAATATCGGAGGCCCTTAAAATTATCGCCCTCAAGCGGCGTAAAAAGCCGGCAATATAAACAAAGTTAAAATCTCTTACTAAGACCCGCCTAAACCGTTGCACGTCATACAATAAATAAGAATCTCGCAATTTAAAAAAGCACTCACAGCTCACTGTTGTAAAATAGATAGAAAAAACAATAAACAAACAATAAATGTTTTACGCAATAAATTTGCTAAAGCCGAGGCGAGTTGCGCCGGCGCAAGCCAGTAGGAAGCACAGTCAAGGACAACAATGAAGACGAATTAATGCTTTGAACAGTTCTAAAAATTATTTACGGCTTGCGTTCTCGAGAGCTCGAGATAGTCCGATATGGATGAGTCATCCACATTTAGCTATATACTGGAGCAGTGGAAATACAGTTTATCGGATTATTATAATAAACGGACAACGGAGTAGGTGGGTCTCCTATATGATAAGAGAGCACCGCCGTCCATGGAAGATTCGCTACAGTCCGCGCAATGGGTGTTGCCGGCTTTTTACGTCGCATAAGCGGCATTTTTAAGGGTCTCCGGTAAGCAATCCTTCACCCATGGACACCTCCAGACCTTGCTGAGCCGCGGATGCTTTGCCGGCCTTTTTTTAGGTCCCCAAGTCTATTGTCGGGCAGCTAATTCTACAGAGTGGTGATGCGTGGTACAAAATATCTTACTAAGCTTTCAGTTTAGGAAGGATAAAATATAAGTTTACTAAAATAAAAGGCAAAGATAATCCGGTAAGACAAATAATAAATGTTAAGGCTTTTCAATATTTAGGGCTATTAGTAAGTTAGACTGTCCGATCGCCCTAATTACGCCCTTTAACCAGGACTGCTAAATTAGGGTAAGGGTCTCGGAATATGGTGTAGTGCAGTAATTCTCAATGTGGTTCAAGTGGACCCCCATATAGGGTCTACATAAAAGTGGGTGCATGAAAATTACTTTGGTTTCGTTAATAAATTTAAAAAAAATATTTTTTTATAGTAGTTAAATAATTGACCAATCAATCAATTCTTACAATTTCTTACGAAAACTAATAATTCTTTGTTATAACTTAATCGATCTTAGAGATCTAATCTTGCAATTTTTCGAAATTTAGAAATTCGTAATAATGTAGCTGTAGTCCAACGGGACCAGATAAATTTTGAAAGCGCTTGGGTGAAACTGGTGTAGTCTAAGCGTTGTAGTGCGGGAAATGGTTTTTATATAGGAAAAATGCTACGCACGTATCGAGTGCACGCGTGTGAATCGACAGAAATAGCTCTCCCGAATTATAACTTGTCGGATGGCGCCGGCTGCGCGCGTCGGCGCCGGCCGCGCG